>JARHVA010004279.1:562500-672500 GCA_037957365.1 Torreya grandis
AAGGTGAACCTACAGGGGTAAGACCTTAAGCCCAAGTCTATAACTAGACTAGTTTTAGACCCTACTTGACCTAATAAGGTGTTGTCAAGGCATATGAAAGATATAAAGTAGTGTTTGAGAATGAAATATGTTTATTTATTTTGATAATTAGGTGAATATTACATGGAAATAAGCTTTAAGGTTATCTTTTAGGCCTAATATGGTTTGTAGGTCAGAATCAAAGAGATCAAAGAGAAAGATTATGGCTGAAAGGGGTATGAGGTTATGATTATAAGTATATTATGGAAAATTAAGTGTTTTAATAGGTATTATATATATTTTTGAGTATGTTTACAATTTTTTAGGTCATGGTTTGCAATAAAAGGCATGAAAATGGTTTTGAGGTCTCTCAACTACATAGAATGAAGGCATGCAAATGTGAGAAGGACTTACAGGTGTTCATTGGCACATTTATCCTATAAATATGAACATAATTTATTAATTATATATGGGTAAGGGTACTATATAATATATTTATTCATTATTTTTTTAAATGAGGGGTAGTCCTTTATGAATAATCATTAACACTAGAAATAGTGTTAACCCTCTCTAAATCCCTAACAATGACCTGATGTGATATATATTATTCAAAACAGCCTAAAATTATCTAAAATTACTATAAAAATTATTTTATAATGTATTTAACTCTCCCAATCACCTCTAGGTGTGATTGGTTTATCAGGTGTGTGAGTATACCCTATAAAAAAGCGCTTATTTCTTAGAGATTTATTGTAGCAGTTAGAGTTGACCAAGTCAAACTATACAAATAATTTTATGGAGAATTTTGAGACATTTATTATATTTACATGGTGTTTTTTTTTATACATTATATATGTTAAGTTTCCTAAACCAATCATCTAAGTTGACCAATTGCTAACAAACCTAATGGTGGCAATAATGAGAAATCTACGTAGTAGTGAGAAGGTGATTAGGGATGTGATATCATGTAACAGGTATGAATCCAAGTGAATGAAGTTGTTTTTTATTACATTTAATAAATTATAATATTTTTATAATTTTTTTAGGTTAGTGTTTTGGATGAAAAAGTTTCTCACAAGTTGACTTGTCTGTCTCAGTGAGGTCTATGTACAGTGAGGTTATGATATTAGTTTGCAAGACTAATATTTCCATTTAACCATGGTATAATTATATTTTATAATGGTATAATTATATCATAATATAATCCACATGCATCAATATTATTAAAAAAAATTCTTATAGGTGATTGAGGAACATTGTCACCATTACTATAGTTTAAGGCAAATTGGTAGTTCTAGGTAAGCAAGTTGTAATGATGACTTGGAAGCTCTTTGCCCTATGTTGAAGTATCTAAATTATATGGTGTTTATATTTTTTAATAATATTACCTATCCATGTTTTTAATAATATTTTATGGACAGTGAAAGTGGTTAAAATATTGAAGCCAAAATGTCTTGTTTGGTTGAGTGAAGTCTGTGAGAGAGAAGGTCAACAAATTGGTCTACAAGACCAATACTTTCCATTAGATATTAAGATATTTTTATTTAATGTTGTTATGAGGATTTTTTAGTATCATTTTAATTAATTTTAATTCCTTTAATGTGTTCTTTTGTGTTATAATTTCAAGTTTTTTGTGACTATGTTTTGAGGCTAGTTGGCAATTCTAAGTGGGCTACGTGCAAAGAAGGGTTTGAGTATTTTAGCCTTGAGTTGTAAAGTATAAATAATATGGTGATTAAAATAAAGTAATATATATATTTTTTATATTATATTTATTTCCATATATGTTTATATAATTGGTGTTTTATCTTCAGTAGTTCAAGACAAACTTTCTTGGTATACATAAGCCTAACTGTGAACAGTACTAATAATGTGCTTTAAGTGGTGTTTGGAGTTAAAAAGTGTCATGGACCTAATATGAGATTATTATAGGTATATTAGAGTGTAATATTATATGTTAATACCATGTGTGTATTTTTAAATTTTTCCAAGGGATGTAAAGTGTAATGTGTCTTAAAATAAACCTAATGGAATTAGGTCTCCATGAGAGCTAAAGATGAAATAAGGCCTAATTGAGATATGTCAAAACTAAATGGAATAAAATCACGTTTTATTAATTTTTTTGAGATGACCTAATATCCATCCCATGTATGAGATAAAAGGTTAGGCATTTTTGGCTAACCAAAAAGGATATGAGCAAGGGGCTTGTATAAATACAATGTAGTTATAGGCCTAGTGTGTGTGGAAGTGAGTGAACGAAAATAAAATAATACATTGGTGAGAAAAATAAGGAATTTTATACCATCATATGTGGGAAGAGGATTAGTGATGAATATTTGATATATTTTATATGTATGAAGATAAATGTCATATGACCTAATCAATCTTGAAGAGACCTAATTGAGCGAAGAGACCTAGAAGGCATTTTCAGAGGGCTAAGAGTGTGAAGAGATGAAGAGGTGGTCATAATTATTTGGTTGAGAAAATTTTTTACTAAAGGTGATCAAATAAAATAGGTGGTTTATTTTGTGTTGATTCATCTAGGGGGTTGGTGCCTCCTTACAAGTTGGTGCTTAGCTAGTTGGGGTTGGTGTTCCATGTGAAATTGGTGATTAAATAAATTTGGTTTTTGTATTATATGACTTTATTAAATTTGAATATATCATTGGTTTTTATTTCCCTTGAGTTTTTTCCACATATCTTATGTGTTCTTGTATTTCAAGTTTATGTGAATAGGTGGTTTATGTTTGCCTAGATATATATGCTTATTTGAATGGTTCATGATTGCTTAAAGTATTTTGATAATATTTTTTTTGAATAATTATTCACCCCCCTCTAAATTATTTTGTTTCCAATATTTGGTATCAAAGTAAGTCCTTTTAATTAGGACTAATAACCTAAAATATATCCTAAAAGCAAGGATGGTTACTCAGTAAGCTAAAGGTGGGTTCTCTACTAGTAAGGCTATGATATTCAATATATTTAGTTATGAATTTTAGAACATCAATATGATATATTTGATGTCTCAAGTTCATGATATTTGGTAGTCATTTTTGGATGTCTATATTATTCCTCCCATTCCACCAACTAAAGTAGTAGGTAAGAAGGCTAGTGAAAATAACTCCAAGGCAATGAATGTAATTCTTTATAGCCTATAAAAGGTAGAGATTATGAAGGTGATGAAATTTTTATCAACCAAAGAGATATGGGTCAAATTAAATCCTATCTATGAAAGAGACACTAAGGTGAAGATGACCAAGTTGTAGAGCCATCAGAGACAATTTTAAAGTCTAAAAATGAATGAAGATGAAACCATTGAATCTTACATATTAAAGGTTGATGAAGTTGTCAATGTCATTAGATGATTGGGAGAAGAAGTTAAAGAGTCTATAGTTTTTCAAAAGTTATTGAGATCACTAGCTCTTAAGTTTGATTCTCATGTGTCTACAGTAGAAGATAGGCAATATTTGGACAAACTAGAAATGGATGGGATTCATGGTATCCTGACTACCTATGAGATGAGAACAAATGAAGGAAGACCTTTTAATAAAGAATAATTTTTTTGTTGAGGCCAACATCTCCATTTATAAAAAAAGAGGACCCTTGTTCAAATTTTACAAATTATGATATAAATTAGGCATTCAATCTGATTAGAGTGCATTATTACCATGTTTTGATTTCTCTTACATTGGCATGTTAACACATAAGATTTATTTGATCTTAGATAATGTTAATAACATTTGGCCTATGTGTTTCCATCTTACAAGATTAATGAGTTTTCATTAGAATGAATAATTTTTCAAGGGTTTATCCTTCAATGTTGATTTGACCCTTAGTTGGTTAACTAATATTGTCCCATTTGAGTCATTATGTTAACATTTTGTCCTTAATTTATTAATTGAATCCAAGTTTAAATAATGTTCAAAACCTTAGTCTAACTTAATTTTTCCTAAGTTATTATTAAAATGGATTCATATTTTTTATGGGTCACTTTATTCCATCTTTGTCTTAGTTTAATGTTATCCTAAGTTTTGATCAATTTTATTAATTCGTTAAAACTTTAATCTAATATTTATTCTAAGTCTATATATATCTTGAGCACTTATTTTTTGATTTTACTATTCATAAATAGAAATTGAATGCAAGGGCACAAACTGTTGAAACCTCACTTAATCAGATCAAAGATCAATGACACTTAGGTGATCACCTAAATTCAATAAGCCAAAGCTCCTTGGATCAAGATCGATGGTGCATATTATTACATGAAGATGGAGATCAATGATATATATTAAATAATCAAGTTAATGAGTCAAGAAATATTGATGGTGTAAATTCAACCATGTAGATGGAGATCTAAGAGTGAGTATGAAGTCAATAGGTCAAATAATCCTAAGAAGTCATATGCAGATACCATGTGTCATAATCATGGTGTATTCAAAATAGATCAATGGCATATATTTGATCATATGTTTAGTAGATCAATGTTACATGTTTGATCATATATATCAAAGATCGATGATGCATGTTCAATCATGTAGATGGGGATTAATGGTGTAAATCAAGTCAAAAAGTCAATAAGCCTAGATGCATTCAAGGATGCCACATGGTGTAAGATCATTAACCAAATGGATACTAATAATAGGGTACACAAAAGGCATGTAGGGTTTCCAAGTGCCATAATATTAAAAGCCTACATCAAAGATCAATGGCCAACATTGAAATTCAAGGCTAGGAGACTCTCGAGGAGATCAACAAAGTGAATTTGATCAAGTTTCTAGGGGGAATGAGATGAAGACACATGTATGAAGTGATAATGGTCAAATTTTAAAATTAAGTAAACATCATGCCATGGTTCTAAACCAAGCCAATCAATGGTAAGGATTAGACAAGAAGAGAAAGGCACTAATCTAGATTATAATAGAAAACCAAATCCCTAAATTTAAAATGGTTAGCCTATCACACTTAAATATGTCTATGATAATCCTGATGGAGAAAATAAAGGACATAAATAAGTGGTCCAAAAGTATTGAATGTATCTCAGGTGACTTCAAACAACTAAAGGTCATAATGGTTCAGATACTAGGAGGTTTGATTAAGGACCCAACCTTCCCTAGTTTAAAAAACCTAATAGCTGATGAAGAATTCTAGCTTAGAGATATTGAGTTCATCCAAGAAGTCAAAAGTAGAAGCAAGGACACTATAGGGGATGCCAATAATTGTATCTTGAACTTGGTCTTGACAATGAATTAAAAGATTCATAATGCTAAGAGTATTAAATAAGCATTATAAATAATAAATGATGCCTTCAAAAATTTAGCAGGGTAAATAGAAGAGCTATTCATAGAGCCATTCATCAATCTCAATTTGATTTACGAACAATATGACAAATCTATGAAAATTTTGGAATAAAATTAAAAAAACTATAGCTATATGGGTATCTCAAAGTCAACTTTTTTGACTTAGTATATTATTTTATATCAAAAACCATGTAAGTCATTTAGAAGAATATACTATTTTTAAAAATCATGTGCAATGTGTAACACACATGGCTTATAGGTTAGTCACATTTGAAATTATAATCGATATGATAATATTTATAAGAGGACATTTTTTCTTGACACTTGTTTAATTCTCATTTGATAAAGACTAACTGACATACCTCATAGGTTACTCTTTCAAAATATAAAAAGGGGTATTGACATTGGAATGAAGAGAAATTTTTTAGAGCAAAACTATTTTTAAATTATGGTACAAATAATATGAGTAGGGGAATTATGTGAAGATTGTCTCATTCTATTTGTTTATTTTTTATCATGGCTACTTCCTCAAGTCTTTATTTTGATGTTTATTTTGTTTTTATGAATTCTAGATATGCATGTATTAATGCAAAGTTATTAATTTGAGATTTACACTAGGTTGATTGAAAGTTATTAGATTCATTTTAATATCATTGCTTTTCTAGAAGATGTACAAATTCAATTTTCTTGTTTAATTAAATATTTAAAGTAAATTTGATCTCTAATTTGCATGTTTTCAAATATCCTTAGATATTTAATTGATATATGATAGGATCTATATTATTTGGTAATTTGATATCCTTTGTTGGTTTGAAGATGAATATCTTTGATGAAATGAGAGTTTTATCAAGATTTCTAAACTAAAGAATAGAAACATCTCTCTTTCTACCTTACCCTACCTATTTTATCATTTTCTGATCAAATTAGTGTAGTTTACTTTCACATGTTTAATATTCATGCTAGATTAGAGTTTCAAATTTTATATTTTGATCATTATTTATTAGGTTTATCTAAATAACATTTATCTTCATAAAATTTTAGGACCAAGGTTGCTCCAAACAACCACTTGCATAATAATTTTGTGAATTAGTTAAATAGCTTGGCTGCTACTACACCACAAATCTCAAGAAGATCACAACCAACAACTCATGCAGAAGATTCTTTGAATCTTGAAATGAGAAGTGTTTTCAACACTATCTAAATCCTATGATACATTTACATGCATAAATATGTAGGATAATTAGTGATATAAGGAGGGATTAAGCTAAAGATTTGTGAATCTAAAATATTTTGAGATTATTTTAGTGAATTTTACTCAAAGATTAATTGATCTTTTACATATTTGTTTTTTTCTTAGCTTAAATTTGTAAAGATCATTGATATTCATGGTTTTAGACCAATATTTAGGCTTATTTAGCTAAATATAGTTATTATTTGAAGATTTATGTGAAATTATTTCAAAAGTTGATTAAGCTTTGTGAATTTGTCATGTTTAAGGTTAGTGATAGTAATTTTGTTCAAAGATCACTAATATTCACAAGTTTAGATGTATCTTTAAGATAATATAGTTAAATATAGTGATTTTTTGAAATATTTGTATGAATTTATCCAAATTTTGTTTTAACTTAGAGATTTAAATGTACAAATCTAATTATTGGTAAGAATTAAACTGTTATTTGTAAAAATTTGAAGATTATTTATCTTTGCAAAGATAAAGTTTATACATTATATTTTGAACAAGATTTGTATTTTACAAGTTGGAACTACCACGAATAAGAACTAGTTCATGATCTGAGACAAGGCTACCTCTTCTTTCCTTGGAAATTCATAGGAAAACAAAAGTAGATAAAGGTAAATGTATAGTTTCTAAATCTCAACCTATTTCACCTATTTTTGCTATGGTATTCAATCCTCATCAAGGTATGTCTTGGTTAGATGGATCTTCTATCAATGTGCCTAGTTAGGTACATCACTTACCAATAAATCCAAAGAAATATTTACCTTCATTTAGTCATATAGGTATTTTTATGACTGAAGAACACATCAAGTCTTTTAAGGTTACCGTAATATTTTTAAATGTTATTATTGAAGATGTTTTTTGTAGGTTGTTTACTTTTACCTTTAGAGATGCAACATATGATTGGTTTCTTAATCTTCCTAAAAATTACATCATCAACTAGAATGATTTAAATAATTATTTCATTGATCAGTTTGGATAGATCATTAGTCCTTGTGTTCTATATCAATAGTTCACAATGGTGAAGAGAGATCCAAATGAAACCATTAGAGCTTTCAATGCGATTTCAAAATATGATTAGTATAACTATAACTCCCTATAATCCTAATGAAGCTTTAGATTTAGATATTTATAAGGATGTTTTAGATCTAATGACTTCTATATTTCTAAAAGGAGTTATTAGGGCCATAAATATAGTAGCTTTTGCCTATGCTGAAGCTGTGAAAATTAGTGATCAAATACAACCCCAAGCTCAATTAGAATATGATATTACTAATATCAATCATAATTTTCTTATATTTAATATCATCCCAAATTCTAATTAGAACATGCCTACTTTGAATCAAACTTTAGTTTTGAACCAGTTACCTTTGAGTCATGCTCATTGTGGTCAGAACATAGGATTGGTAAATAACTCTAAAAATGGATCCAGTCCACAAGGTCAATGAGCTATGATGCTAATAGTTAATAATAGTGCTCAATTCCACAATTTAGAGGAACCTAAGAATGAAAATGACTCCATATTAAAAATGGTTCAAAAATTGAGCACTGATTTTATTCAATTACAAAAATAGGTAGGTAACATTGGCGAGAATTCCAATAAAAACTATTCTTAGAATAATATTAATAGACCTATGAATATTTTTCATAATATTAACAACAACAATAATAATGAGTCAAATGCAACTAAGAACATACTTAAAATAAAAATTTGTGATGTAGCTTTAGCAAATTATTGTAGGGTTCATAACATTAAAAAAACATGGTGAATTAGATTGTATAGAATTTTGTATGTATTTTGAAGTATTTCAAGATGAATTGGATACATTTGAAGTTGTACCTAACATAAATAGTTTTGTAGGGTCATCTATCTCTTTAGAGACATCTAAATCTTTTGAAACAACTCTTATGGTGAAAACATTTTATTTTCCATTTCAAGATGAGAATGAACCTAAAGATACTTTAGAGGAAATTCATGTTTTTCAACAATATCTGAAGAAGACTTATACATTAAGGAATATAGAAAAAAAGTAACCAATGACAAGTTATACTCCACCAAATAATAGTAATACTCCTCCTGATCCCAAAGTAGATAACAATCCAGAACCTCTAAAGGGAAGTAACACTAGAAATAATGTTGATTTATCTAGTTCTTCTACTAAGAGTTGGTAAAACATATTATAGGATATGAATAAAATTAAATATAATATCACATTGCATGAATTGACTCAGATAAATAAATAAAGAGATTTGTTTCTAGAATATTTAACTAAAAAACCTAGTTCATCACAAAAACATGAAAATACAAATGTAGTAATGTATAAGAACAAAATAGAGGTTCCACCTCTTTTATTAACAATTAGAGTTTTTGGTAAAAACTTGCATAAATATCTATTAGATTTAGGTTCTTCTATAAATATTATGATAGTAGGTATGTGTGAAAAGCTTGGTTTAACTCTTATTAATTCTAATATATTAGTGACTCAATTAGACAAATCTAAAGTTAAAGTGATTGGTGAATTGTTAAATGTGTGTATGCATCTTGCTTCAGAACTAAGAGCACAAAAAATTATTGATATTAAAGTTGTTGACATTTTGGATGCTTATGGGATGTTACTTAGTAGATATTGGACCAAATATTTGAATGGATACGTGTCATTTGATTGGTCTCACATGTGGCTACCATGGAGGGGAGTTCCTAATTAGATTTAGATTGAAAGGGATCCAAAGATGAAGCATATGATCATTGAATATAATGCAACCAATGAAAGGGTGAATATGGTTCAGTCTCATTTAAGAGTTTATACCCTTGACACTCCATAGGTATGTGATTATAAGGACTTTCATGCTATGCCTATACTTTGGAAATTATATGTTGATGGTGCTAGATGCAAATTTGGATCTAAAGTAGGAGTAGTTTTCATCAATCCCATTTGGAAAAAATATAATTCTTCTTAAAAAATTCAATTTCCTTGCACCAATAATTTGTTAGAGTATGAAGCATTAACCTTCGAATTAAAATTCACTATTAAACACAAGGTTAAAGAAATACTAGTATATGGTGATTCTGAATTAGTAGTCAATAATGTCAGAAGCAAGTATTAATGAAAATTTTCTTATCTGAAGAAATACAAGTTTAGAACATGGGACTTGATTAAGTATTTTGATGCTCTCAATATTTCTTCAATCCCTAGAGAAGGAAACTAGTCTGCTGATGAGCTAGCTTTAGATACAACTAACCTAATGCCAAATCAAGATTCTAAAAGGCTTAACATTGAATTGGTCCTATGTCCCTCTATACCTAATAATTTTAATCATCTAAAAGTGTTTAGTGATGACCAATAGATCATTAAATTCATGAAAAAATTAGGATTATTTGAGTCTCATATTTTTGATAAGGTCAATGAAAACTCTCTTGATGATGATAAAATTGATGATAAGTAAATGCAACTGAATGATAACAATATTCCTAAAGGTAGGGTTGCCTTGGAAATATTATTTGACAAAGATAAGATAGCTAAAATTAATAAATTTCCCAAAGTAAATGGGAAGGATTATAATGTAGTTGACCTAGGAACTCAAGGTGAACCTCAACTAGTAAACCTTGGTACAACATGTACAAACATAGAGTCTATAAATGCTAGAGACCTACTGATCAGGTATAAGGATATTATTACATGGTATTATGAAGACTTGAAGATATTTGATACTTGATTTATCACCCATAAAATTCCATTGAAAGAAGCTTATAAACCATTTAGGTAGAAGCAAAGGCTGGTTAATCCTATTTTAGAACCATTGATGTATAAAGAGGTCAAGAAATTATTAGATGCAAAAATAGTTTTTTCAATTAGACATTCTACCTCGGTAGCTAATATAGTACCAGTTAGAAATAAAATTAGAGAGATTAAATTATGCATAGATTTTAGGAACTTGAATAAATCTTCTGAAAAGGATATTATCCTTTGCCATCCCTTGACTAGATGATTCAAATTGTTAGTGGTTCTACCATGATGTCATTCCTAGATGATTTTTTAGGTTACAATCGGGTACTTGTTAATAAATAAGATAGAATGAAGATTGATTTCACAATAAAATGGTGTACTTTTTCATATAAGAGGATGCCTTTTAGACTCATTACTGCAAGAGCTACCTTTTAGAGAGCTATGGATCATGCCTTTCAAGGTCTCATAGGTAAATGTATCATTATATATATGGATGATTTGATTGTGTTTTCAAAGAATAGGCAAGATCAAATCATGCATTTATATTAAGTATTTGAATTCTATTGAAGGTATGAAATTTCCCTTAACCCTAAGAAAAACATATTTTGTGTAAATGAAGGTAAATTGTCAGGACATGCGATAACTAGAGATGGGAATTCTATATATCTAGATAGAGTCAATGTTATATCTAAAATAAAACTCACAAATAGTATAAAATATCTAAAATATTTCTTTAGGAAGATATATTTTTTAAGGAAATTCATTTTTGGTTTTACAAAGATTATGAAAACACTCAATGACATGCTAAAGAAGGATACAAATGTCAAATGGAATGAAGACATGAAGAAAGCCTTTAAGGATATCAAGGAAACAAGAGGATAGGAACTTTTTCTATTAAGTCTTTGATTTTACAAAAGAATTTTATCTTTATTATTTTGCTTTTAAACATACTATAATAGTTGTATTAACTCAAAAAATTGATAAATGTGATCATCTAATTATATTTATGAGTACTAACTTCAAAAATGTTAAGTTAAATTATTCCCTAATTGATAAACAATAATTTGCCTTGGTTAAGGGAGTCAAACTATTTAGACACTATATTCTTAGGAATAAAGTGCATGTTGTATTATCATACCCTACTACCAAACTCATGCTGAGTCAATGTGAATTAAGAGAAAGAAGAGGGAAGTAGATATACATACTCCAGGAATATGATCTTGAAATTAAAAATATTAAATTGGTGAGGTGTCAGGGATTAATTAAACTAATTATTAACACTATTCATATATTGAGCATCATACAAGTTGACCAACACTTATTTCAACTAAATGAATAGTATGATGTAATCATTCATTTATTGATTAATGGTGCTTGTCGTACATGATTGAGCAAAAAATAAAGAATATATTTGAGGATAAAATTATCTCACTTATTGATCAAGGATGGGGTAATTTATATGAATAACTATGAAGGAGTGTATTTGAGATGTGTTTCAAAGGAAGAATCAACTAAAATCTTAAGTACCTTTCATGAGAAACTTGGGAGTGAACACCCCTCTAGGAAAATAATACCTTAAAAAATTCTAAAGGTTAGATATTATTGGACAACCATTTTCAAACATGCTCACAAACATGTTAGGGAATTTCATCAATGCCAAATATTCGATACAAAGGAACCTAAAGTAGTTATGCCCTTGAGGCCAGTTTTAATTGACAAATAATTTTATCAATGGGGTTTGGAATTTATAGTGGTTATTAACCCTAATTATTTAGTTATACATAAGTATGTTATTAATTCCACAAATTATTGTTCAAGATGGACAGAGGTATTAGAAATAAAATAGTGTAGGACTAAAGATGTTATCGAGTTCTTAGAAGAGAACATTGGTACCAAGTTTGGGATGTCAGTATCATTAGTCTGTGATAATGGATCATCATTTACATATATAGACATGATTGAGTGGGCCTATGAAAATAAACTATATCTTAAATTTTCATCTAATCATTACCCTCAAGGTAATGGATTTTTAGAGTCTACAACAAGAATTTTATGAAAGCTATTAATAATTTTACAACTCAGCAACCAAGAACATGGAATCTATTATTGAAGTATGCTTTATGGGTAGATAGAACTAGAGTGAAAAAATATCTAAAATCATCATTGTTTCTCTTGGTATATGGACAAGAATCAATCTTTCCAATTACTCTCAAATTACCAATTTACAAGTTATACAAGATTATATGGAAGGAGATCAAGAATATGGAAATTCTAGGTTGCTTGATATCATTCAAATGGAGGATGTTAGAGAAGAATAATTTTATAATTTTAGTAGACATCAAAAAAAAAAAAAAATATGGTTTGAAAAATGATCAAATATCTAGGTGTTCAGATAGGGATACCTAGTTCTCCTATGGTAGAAAACATCTAAGCTAAAATGGAAACATGGGAAATCCACTCCTTTATGGATTTGCCCTTACCAAATTGTTGAGACAATAGGATAAGACACCTTTAAGATTAAATACTTATAGGGAATAGAGTTCACTTTTACAATCAATGGGTAGTATCTCAAGTATTATTTCTCTATTATTCCATCTCAAGTCTTTATGGAATAATCTATAAGGTTAGTTAGAGTTAGTGTAGGCAGGTTTAGATTAGTTTCATTCTTGTCCCTTATTTGTAAATAGTGTTTTTGAATATATAATTGCTTTGTGTGTGTTTTATTTCTTTGATTTGTTCTCTAGCTTCAAATAAGTCTTTTCCAAGATAGGTCTTCAAGCTCAAAATCCATCTAAGTGCTCAAAAGAACTTCATAAACCAAGAATGTGGATATGAATCTTAAACATTGGTTGATCATTGATTTTAGAAATTCTAAGCTTAATGTTATGTTTATGATAAATTGATGAAGATTAATATATAGGCTAATTATTCCTTAAAAATCTTAAACTTTATTTTTATCTAAGTATGATTTCAATAAGTATTGCATGTGTTTAACTGAAGGTTTGAATTATTAGAGCAAATTCATGTTAGAACATAAAGAACATTATTGCCTGGGATGAAGTTTATGACCAAGGATGATTATTTTGAAAATCAAACATTTGAAAAAAAAACTTAAATACCTATCTAATTATAGTTCCAAGCCTTTATTATAAAACTTAATATCATTAAAATATATAAAAATAAAATCCTTATTAAAAATCTAAAATTTTTATGAGAAAAGGTTATTTTGGTAACCTCTAACGGGGCTATGGATGCCTGACCGAAAGTGGATCAAGGCCTAGATTGAAACCAAATGTATCTCTATCAGGGATATGTATGCTTGGATGGTAGAAAATCAATACCCAAGCCTTACCATTTTATAAATCATGATTCAGAATGAGTATATACATATGTTGCAAGTCTATGTTAATGATTATGGTCATGAAATCTAGAATTTATTCTCTTAATCCCAATATCAATCAATAAATGAATCAAATCACACACACAACATGAATGAGTTTTGATATTTGACCTTAACTTTGCATTTATAATACTTTTTTTAATTATGAATTGATCTTAATAATGGTACTTGATCATGTGGAATGATTAGCCTGGTTATTATTTAGAACCAAAAGTATCTGAATTCTAACATTTTACAATGCTTCCCCCAGAAGTCACCATTTTTTTAGGTCAACATCCACCATTTCTAAAAAATGAGGACCCTTGTTCAAAATTTTCAAATTATGATATAAATTAGGAATTCAACTTGATTAGAGTGAATTATTGAGTATCATGTTTTGATTTAGCTTAAATTGACATGCTAACACATAAGCTTTATTTGATCTTACCTAATGTTGCTAACATTTGGCCTATGTGTTTCCATCTTATAGGATCAATGGATCTTTATTAGAATTAATAAATGTTCATGGTTTTATCCTTCAATGTTAATTTAACCCTTAGTTGGTTAACTAATTTGGTCCCATTCAAGTCATTATGTTAGCATTTGTTCCTTAATTGATTAATTGAATCCAAGTTTAAATAACATTCAAAACCTTAGTCTAACCTACTTTATCCTAAGTTTTTATTTAAATGGATTCAATTTTTCAATGGGTCACAGTATTCCATCTTAGTCTTAGTTGAATTTTAGCCTAAGTTTTGATCAAGTTTATTAATTCATTAAAACTTTAATCTAAGAGTTATGCTAAGTCATTATATATCCTGAGCACTTATTCTTTGATTTTATTATTTTCATGTACAAATTGAACATAGGGCCACCAAGTGTCAAAAACTTGCTTGATCAGATCAAATATCAATTGCAAAAAAATTCAATAAGTCAAAGCTCTTTGGATCAATATTGATGGTACATATTCTTACATGTAGATGGAGATCAATGATCTACATTAAAAAATTGAGTCAATAAGTCAAGATAGATCGATGGTCACAATTAACTGTGTAGATGGAGATATAATGGTGATCATGAAGTCAATAGGTTAAAGCATCCTAATAAAGCACACAAGTCTACCATGTGTCACAATCATGGTAAATTATAAATAGATCAATGGCTATATTTGATCATATATATAGTAGATCAATGGTGTGTGTTTGATCATGTAGATCAAAGATCGACAATACACATTCAACCATGTATATGGGGATTAATGGTAAAATCAATTGAATAAGTCAATAAGCACATATTACATACAAGGCTGCCACATGGCATAAGAGTATTAACCAAATGGAGATTAATAGTAGGGTATATAGCAGGCACATAAGGCTTCCAAGTGTCACAATATGAAAAACCTAGATCAAAGATCAATGGCCAATGTTAAAAGTTAAGGACAAGAGACTCCAGAGGAGATCAACAGAGAGAATTTGATCAAGTTTATAGGGGGTATGAGATGAAGATACATCTCCAAAGTGACAAAGGTTATATTTTAAAATTAAGTAAACAACATGCCATGGATTTAAACCAAGCCAATCAATGGTAACACTCAGAAAAGAAGATAAAGACAATGATCAAGATTCTAATGGAAAACCATATCCATAAATTTAAAATGGTCAGCCTATCAAACTTAAATATGGCTATGATAATCTTAATGGATAAAACTAGGGAGATAAATAAGTGGTCTAAAATCATTAAAGGTCTCTCAGGTGACTTCAAACAACTAGAGGGTAGAATGGTTTAGATACTAAGAGGTTTGATTAAGGACCCAACCATCCCTAATCAAATAGGCCTAATAACTGATGAAGAATTCTAGTATAGATATATTGAGTTTATCTAAGAGGTCAAGAGTAGAAGTAAGGTAACTATAAGGTATTACAACAAGTGTATCTTGAAATTGATCTTGATAGCAAATGAAATGATTGGTAATGCTAGGAGAATTAAATAAGATTTGGATAGATTAGATGGAGTCTTCAAAGATTTAGCAATGTAAATAGAGGAGCTATTCATAGATCCAATCATCAATATCAAGTTGATTGATGCAAAATATGATAAATCTATGAGGATTTTGGAAAAAAAAGAAAAAGGTTGTAGTTGCATGGGTATCTCAAAGTCAACTGGGTTGAATTAGTATATTATTTTATATTAGAAACCATGTAAGTCATTTAAAAGAATATACTATTTTGTAAAATCATGTAAAATGTGTAATGCACATGGATTATAGATTAGTCACATTTAAAAGTGTCATTATTATGAGAATATTTGTAAGAGGGCATCTATCCTTGACACTTATCTGATTCCCATTTGATAATGACTAACCAACATACCTCATAGGTTTCTCTTTTAACCTATAAAAAGGGGTATTGTCATTGGAATGAGGATGAAGTTTTGAGAGTAAAACTATTTTGTAAATTTTTGAGAAAATAATACTAGTATAATTATCTGAAGATTGTCTCATTCTATCTATTTATCTGTTATCATGGCTACTTCCTTAAGTCTTTGTTCTAATGCTTAGATTTGAACTACTTTTATAAATTCTAAATATGCATGTATTAATGCAGAGTTGTTAATTTGAGTTTTACGCTAGGTTGACTAAAAGTTATTAGTTTTATTTCAATATCATTGCTTTTTTGGAAGATGTAAAAATGAAATTTTCTTGTTTAAGTAAATCTTTAAAGTGAATCTGATATCTAATTTGCATGTTTTCAAATATCCTTAGACATTTTCTTAGTATATGATAGGATATGCACTATTTGGTAATTTCATGCCATATGCTAGTTTGAAGATGTATATCTTTGATGAAATGGGAGATTTTTCAAGATGTCTAAAACAAACAATAGAAACATATCTCTTTCTACCTTACCCTACCTATTTTCTCACTTTTTGATAAAATCACTATAGTTTACTTTATCATTGTTAATATACATGTTATAGTAGATTTTTAGAGTTTCTATTTTGATCATTATTTGTTAGATTTAGCTAAATAATATTTATCTTCATAAAACATTAGGACCAATGTTGCTCCTAACAACAACTTGCATAATCATTTTGTGAAATAGAAAATAGCTTGGCAGCTACTCCACCATAGATCTTAGGAAGATCAAAACCAAAAACTCATGTAAAAGATTATTTTAATATTGAAATGAGAAGTGTTTTCAACACTATCTAAACCTTATGATACATTTACATGCATCAACACTTTCAAAGTTGAGAAGAAGTCAAAATCTTAGAAGGTGAAAGATGAGGAATGTTCAGATGTTGATGATGATCAACTAATAGCCATGTTTTCTAGGAAGTTGAGGTTTGGATATGGTAATACATGGGTGATTTTCCTTTAAAATGTTTCAAATATGGTAATATTGGTCACTTTGCATCCAAGTGTCCTAAAAATAATAAAATTGATCATGATGAAGAACATGAGGAACACCATGGAGATTATAGGAAAGTCTATAATCTTGACAAGGAAAAGAAATATTTTAAGAAGTATTAAGGTAGAAAAGGGTCATTCAAGAACAAGTGAAGTTTTTATACCAAAGAAGATAACACATTTGATGTAAGTGACACAAGCACATTTGATAGTGATGATGGCAGTAATGAACCTAAACATGAAAATAATGAAACCCTATTCATGGCCATAGAAATAGACAATGAGGGTTGCTCAAATGGGAAATTCCTTTTGGTTGATGTAGAATCAGATGAAGAAGAAGTTGAAGTGAACCTTGAGGTAGAATTAGTGAGTGCCCTAAAGGAGTTAAAGTTCCTAAGAAGAAAGAATCCTAAAATAAGATCATTGGTTAAGGACTATGAAGATCAAATTTATTTGTTTGATAATATATTGAGAAACACATCTAAGGAATATGATGATATAATCAATTAGATTGAAGCACAAATAGAAACAGTCATTACTAGCTTAAAATATAAAGTGGAAGAATGCACTAAGTATGAAAATAAGATAGAATATTTGAAATCTAATTTATATCAATAATCTTACAAGTTGAAGACCTTTGTTAAGTTTTAAAAGATCACTAAGGCTCTAGATGACATCCTAAATAGTCAAAATATTGCAAGTGATAAGACATGTCTTAGTTTTTAAGGAGACCAAAAAGAGGTAGCTCAAGTCAAAGAGAAGGTTATTCAAGACAATAAAGTCAATATAAAAATACCAATCAAACATCCTAATTATATGAGGTATGATAATTAATTTAATGGTTACCATTTTGTATACAATTATTTTGGTCATAGAGCAAGAGAGTGTAGAAGACCCTATAAGAATGAGTACTTATGGGACTATAGAAGGAGTTAGAATTCATATCATTCAAGAGGTATATATGAGGTTTTTTTCTATAATTTTAATAATGTGGGAAAATTTTAAATATTATTCCCTAATAGAGCTATAAGGTCATCAAGTCAAAACAAGAGGTTTGAATCCCCTAGAGTGCAAGATAGAAGGAAAATAAATGTGTGAAAACCAAAGACAATAAAGGTTAGTCATTATTCGTCTACAAGATCAAATGGAATTTTTTCTATGGTAGAGCATAATTTAGATGAGAAATCAAGTTAGGAATGTCTATTGTTAGCTCTTATTGATGATCAAATGGTTGATGAAGAGATCAAGCCTATAGTGTTAATAAAGTATAAAAGGATATTTGGCTTTGTGATAACATGAAGATCTAGGAATATATTTAGATTATGTTTTTTTAGTTCCCTATAAAAAGGGGTGACTCCATTAGGCTTCATGGAGACACTCTTCAGTTAGGATAAGCATAGCAAATGCTTGGTTTGAGGGAGAACTATTCAGATTATTGACTGAGCTTGATCTATGTTGAGAAGTAGTCTCATAATTTGAGTTTATTTGAAGGAGTTATGCATGGAGTAAGGTGTATCATGTTCCTTTAATGTTTCATATTATGTGTGTTGAATTTTTTTTGAAATAAGGTGTGGTTCTAGAATTTTTAGTAGGCCTGACTCTTTGTCATTAATGTCAAAGGGGGAGAAAGTTTAAGAAGGAAGATTGATCATATTGAGGGAGATGATAATGATTAGATTGAAAAAAAAATTCCATCAATGATAAAGGGGGAGTTTTTTTAAGAAGATTTTACATTGATGTCAAGGTTAATTTCCTTTATGTCAAGATGCATCTGGTGAAGATGCATGGTGAGTGGTATGTGAGATATGTGCTTGTATGCTTAATATGACAAGGAGTCCATATGGAAAGAAAGAGACCTAATGTATTTTTTTTGAGAGAAAATTTCAAGTCAACATAATGATTATCCTATTGATTATTTTCAAGGTTTTTCTAGTGGTGTAAGAGTGTTGTGTAATGAATGTTCTTGTTTGATAACATCATTAAGGTAAGCATGTTTTAGTATTAGTCTTTGACTACAAGTTATTTTTAGAAGCCTAATAATAATAATGATAATAATAATAATAATAATAATAATAATAATAATAATAATAATAATAATAATAATAATAATAATAGTCATATCATGATAATGTAAGTCATGTGAGAAAGGTGTAGAAGCATCAAAGAGTGTTTCAAGATCATTTGTCAAGCTTCAAGTGGTTGAGAAGCATAGTCATGACTCTAGTCATAGCTTTTAAAGTCCTAGTGAGAAGGTTTGAGTATGATGGCCTTATGAGATAGATTTAAAAAGGAATAAGAATATGTATAAGGTTGTTTGAGCATGAATATGAGGAATTGTATCATTGAAAAAAGTTTTAAGGTGAGCCTACAGGGGTAAGACATTAAACCCAAGTCTAAAACTAAACTAGTTCTAGACCTTGCCTGACCTAATAAGGTGCCATGATGTGTTTAAAAGTATTATGAAGTATGGAAAATAGTTTTTTATCATGAGAGAGGTTGATTGAGTTTGAGAATGAGGTGGAGAGTACATGGAAATAAGCTTGAATGTCAGCTTTTAGGCCTAATATGGTTTTCAAGTCAAGATCTAAGAGAATATATATATATATATATATATATATATATATATATATATATATATATATATATAGAGAGAGAGAGAGAGAGAGAGAGAGAGAGAGTATGGCCTAAATGGGTATGATGACCTATTTCCAAGACAAGTATTGATAGGTGAGTGTTTTCATAGGCATGACATATTTTTTCAAGAATTTTCAAAAAAATTGAGTTCATGGTCTACAAGAAAAGGCATGAAAAAATGGTTTTGAGGTCTCTTGAGTACATATAATGAAGGCATGCAAACCTAAAAAGGACTTTTAGGTGTTTATTAGCATGTGTAACCTGATGCTAAGGTTATAGAGAAAATCCCACTTTATCAAATTCTCCCCATCCACTTCTTTACCACTAGCTTATAGCTTTAATATTTCTAAGGTTTTTTTATCATATCTTTTCAATATATTATGAAACATGATCCTACTAAAAATCTATCATTTCTTAGCTAATAGAAACACTCAATTTTTATGAGCCTAATATTCCCATAGTAATAGGGTCATGGTCTTGGGGCCTCAATAGATAGATATTCTTGAATGTTGGATTGACTATTATCTCTGTCTCAACCTGTTCAGACCATAAAAATGACTCATTTTTTTTTTGGATTCTTTTAAAATACCCTTATTATACTCAATTTCCCCTATGGCATGTGCACCTTTTACATAATTATGTAGACTGATTCAAGTCTTCAGGACTAATTCACATTTTGTAAAAATTTGAGTTTTGTCCAAATGCTTTAGTGTCATTATACTCTATCCTTGATATCTCTTTACACAAATTTGGTTTTAGTTGTAACATGATTGTATACAAAATACAAACCTTAGACCTAGGACTAGGTTATGCCTAATGTATCTAAAATGATAAGGTTACTTTATTTCTCAAAGATATTTATGTAGTTTCAAAAACACTAGAATATATTCCACATTTGACTCAAATAAAATCGAATTATTGATGTAAATACCAAACTATCCATACTTAGGAGATACAAA
Organism: Torreya grandis; assembly: GCA_037957365.1. Classification (NCBI taxonomy): domain Eukaryota; kingdom Viridiplantae; phylum Streptophyta; class Pinopsida; order Cupressales; family Taxaceae; genus Torreya; species Torreya grandis. The sequence goes on from JARHVA010004279.1 coordinate 583,159, forward strand.
TTTGGTTTAGAATCCATTCCAAATGATTATACTCATTATCACTACTAAAAACATGTATCAACTTGGTCCTTCTTAGCATACAAGATAGGTATAAATAATTAATGAGTTAGTTATCACATAATAAAGTCATTGATCTTTCATCATGGAAATATATTTCTTTTCTTTGAAATTGTAGATTTGACTTCTATAGAATAATAATTTATGAAGGGTCTGCATGTGCCTATAACATTTTGAATATCCTTATTGTACATTGTAATTCTATATTTTCTTTATAATTTACTAAAATAAAATTTTAGGATCTACCACTAATAGATTAAAAGAATACATTCACTTATTAGTTGAACCAAGTGTGTTGGTAGCATCTTCCAATGATACCAAAGGATTAGTTTCCTACTGCTATCAAGATACCAATTTGACTGATCCTTTTCAAACTACCTTCATTTAATTTTTTTTCACAAGTTCACATTTCTATCACAATCCTATTTATCTAATAGATCTCTAATTCTCCAATAGAACTCGCTATACTTATTTATGAAACCAATAATTATAATAAAGATACTTATAAATCTTCTTCTCTAATAATAGTCGTAAACTTCCACTACGATAGAACTAAGGAGTTCACAACAACAATTTGTGGATTAAATGGACTATTAGATCCTTTGAATAACTCTATAAAAATCTTTTAAAAGTCCTCTCCTTGATAGATAATATAAAAGTGAAGTTATCTTTGATGATTTGGCAATCGGCAAGATCCTCCTCGATAGATACATGATCCAGATCATATGAAGATTTCTTTTATTTATATAGTCTTATGACATCTTTCTAATCAATCTTCTAATTATTTTATATACTCTTAACTATGAAACTTAAGACCTCAGATCAAAGATGATAAACTAATTTTCCTGATCAATATTTATTAAATCACTGATCACAGTGAGTTAAATAGATATTACACCATTATGTTTCACTTTTCCAAACTTCATTCAATTTATGTTGAATAGGATTTGTTTCACTAGATCATTCAAGTAAAATAAAATCACCAAGTGTCCACCTCCGCCTATCTTCTTATCTTTCCTTTACCTTCAACAGCATTATTTATTGTCTCTTATTTATATTTTTAGATATCGGATAATATGTATAAGTATTTTGTTATGGTCTTGCTATAGAAAAGTCCTTTAATCTCCTCATACAGTCATATATTAAAGTCTAATAGATACATATCAATACCATCTTCATAAAGGAGTACATGAAAATGCATGATAAGAATATGAGAGACTCTTTTTTATAGATAATCACTATATTCTATTAATCCATTTCTCATTAATATCATAATAACTTATTTACATTCCTCCATATAGACTACTCTCAAACTTATGGACCAACCATATCTATCTTATCTATATTATAACCATTTGCCTTATTTAGCTCCTATCTACTTGATACATCTTTATCCCAAACACAAGATTAGTTTTGGTCTCAATTAAGACCATGATTCTATCAACTTAACCTTTATCCATTCTTTATTTATCCTATCCAATGTAGGAGATCACCTTTCTAGAAGGCGATGAGGTGTTTTTCATATTTCATATACCTTTTACAACATATTAATGACTTTATAGGATCATTACATAATATATATGCCTTTCATAAGGATTTACAATCTTTACATGATAATTCAAACATGATTTTGGAGGAAAACTCTCCAAATACTCCAAATGACTCTATACACACTTTTATTGCTCAAATAGGGACTTATTATACCTTCTAAACTCCTTGAGACAATTTAAAACATTTGTACGATCATTTATGTAAACTTTTTCAGGATGCTCCTACATCAGATTACCACTCTTGAAATCTTTCTTATGATCTTGTACATGATGATTATGTAGTTATACTTGTCCTCTGTCAATCTTCTTGTCTTTATCATTTCTATTTTCTTGGTGTATTATTTTATCCCATGACTTGTCTTGTAGATATGGGCTTCCTTTGTTCTTGAAGATGAATCCCTTCACTTTAACTTTAATGATCTTGCCTTGAATCATGAATTCTATTATTTTTATGTCTTCTTCCAAGAACTAAATTGCATTTATTCCTTTAATTTCTACATCCTCATGTTGTTCACTACTTTATTCTTCTATTTTTATTAAACACTACCAATTCATAATTTGCACAAGTATCTTATAAAGCCTAATTTTCAACAATTTTCCTTGGCTACTTTAGATTTCATGCATACTCCTCATAAACTCTTCATTTTATTTAATCTCCATTACTATTATCTCTATTCCTCCTTTATCAAAATCTACCACAATAATCTACCATCCACTTTTATTCCTGATCCAAGATCACAATCGCTTCATTTTATCTTCATGAAGGTTTGTTCATATGGATGTATTCCCTTGATGGAGTTCCTCATACAATTATTGTGCACTTGTGATGATAAAATACATGACATCAATATACAAAACATATTTACCAAAAGGTGAACAAACTTACCTTGTTTTAGCATTCTAGGCTTGTCTCCTTATAACTCCTTATTTTTCCATCCACTCCATAAGTCCATATCTAATTTGAAATTGTTGTCTTGAATTATTTGAGAGCTAAAATTTTCACCTTTATTCTGATCATATATGTTTTCATTTCTAATTAAAAATCCTTTATCTTCATGCAACTTATTGGATGCTTCTTCTCTTCCATTATCTTCTAAAACTATCTCTTTTAACAAATTTGCTTCTGCCATAGACTCTTTTTAAAGAGTTGTGTTACTTGTCAAAATTTTACTATTAGTTATTTTACTCACATGCTTATCAAATACTACCATCTAAAAAACATATAGTAATTCCCCCTTATTGTAGCAACTTGTACATATTCCTTGTACCTATTTATGTATCTATACGTGTACTTGTACCTATTTTTATTCTTCTCCCCCTTTGACATCAATGGAAAAGGGCCTACCTGGAGCTAACACTTAGCTCCCCCTCAACTAATGTTGAACCTCAATGGTAAGAAGTAAAAAAAATTACTCCCAACTTCTCCCATAGATACTCAAATGTGTCTTTTGGTAGTGCCTTTATGAAAATATCTACAATCTACTCTGTAGTACTAATATATTCCATCTTAACCTATTGATATACAACCTTCTCTCTCAAGAAGTGATATCTAATGAGAATATATTTTGTTTTTGAATGCATCACTGAATTCTTTAAAATATTAATAGCACTTATGTTGTCATAAAAAATAGAAATAGGTTCATCATATTTTACCTTGATATCTTCCAAACTTTACTTCATCCAAAGCACTTGAGTAAAACACAATACTACTATAATATATTTTGGTTCAACTATAGAAAGTGATACTAAGTTTTGCTTCTTGATTAACCATGATACTAAGCTATCACCAAGGAAGAAACTCCTCCACCTATACTCTTTCTATCATCCAAACATCCTACCCAATCTAAATCTATATAAGCAACTAAAGTGAAAAATCTACCTATGGGATACCACAATCCATAATCTAATGTCCCCTTGATATATCTAAATATTATTTTCACCAACTAAACATGGTTGTATTTCAAAGCTAAATGATATCTTGCAACCATACCTACTACATGCATGATGTCGAGCCTCGATGTTGTCAAATATAAAAGATTACCAATCATAGATCTATACAAATATTGATCTACAATAGGTGAATTGTCATCATTGCTCACTTTATTTCCTATAAACATTGGTGTGCCAACTAGTGCACAATCTTCAAAACTAAATTTATTCAACATTTCCTTGGTATATTTACTTTACGATATAAAAATTCCTTTATTTGACTAAAATATTTGCAAACCCTAATAAAAATGACAATCATCCAAGCATAGACATCTCAAATTATTTTTGCATATTATCGAAAAATTCTTTCATCATATTTTCAATGTTTTCTCCAAAAATGATGTCATCAACATATACCATAGTAATCAATTAATGCTCACCTTCTATTTTGATGTAGAGATTACTGTCAGCAAATCCTCTCTTGAAACCTTGATCATATGGGTACTTATCAAGTCTTTCATACCAAGCTCTAGGATCTTGTTTCAATCCAAATAGTGCTTTATTTAATTTGCATACATGGCTACTAATATTTGAGAGAAGAGAATAAATCCCTCAGGCTGCTCAATGTAGACCTCTTCTTCTAGATGCCTATTTAGGAAGGCATATTTGACTTCTATCTGAAACACATTGAAATTTTTAAACACTGCATATGCAAGAAACATTCTAATAGCCTCTATCCTTGATATTGGTTCAAAATTTTCTTCAAAATCTATTCCCTTAATCTAAGCATATCCTTTGCATACTAATCTAGCTTTATTCATTGTCACTTCTCCATTTTCATTCAACTTATTTATGTAAACCCATTTTGTTCCTATCATATTATGATCTTTTGGTCTAGACAATAATTCTCAAGTATCATTATTTTCTATTTAATTTTAATTATTCATCCATTAACTTAACCTAATGCTTATCATTTCTAGCTTATGAAAATGTTCTAGGCTAAATTTTAGATAACAAAGAAAAATTAACTTGTTCAAATTCACATACCTGTTAAAGTGTGGAGCTAAAAGCTTCAACTATTTGCACACACATGAAGAGGATGCTGAAGAACCAGAGCCACCAGCGTCGGCAGTATGACCGACGTCAGTCAGATGCAGTGGAGAAGGAGACCAGTGACGGCAGAGAGTCGGCCGACGTCGGCATCACCAGACAAGCAGGGACCGGCGTCAGTTGCCTATGCAGTCCAGAACTACTGTTTACGAATAGTCAGTTAGTTAAACCAAGTGTTTACATGCTAAGGGACTATTTTAAGTCGCGAGCTGTGTGTCTAATTTTAGTAGTTAGATGTCTATTTTTGTAACCATGGGATTTTATTTAAAGACCCATGAGGCATGTATTGTAATTATCAAATTGATCAAGTAAGAGCATTAAAGCAAGCAAGGTCAAGGAGATCTACAGGTGTAAGGTCAAGGAGATCAGCTATAGCATTTAAGGAGGGATTGTAACTCAGGTTTTAGAGTTGGTTTTGTGTTGAGCAAGAGAGAGAGGGAAGAAGGTCTTGAGGTGTGGCAAGCCTTTGAGGTGGAGGAAGAAGTGGCATCTTCCTTATTTGTATTTTCTTCTAGTATTATCTAATACAAGAGTGTGTATTGTCTCTCAAATTCTTTGTTGTCTCATTTTTCTAGTTTCTTAATCATTCTGGTATAATTTCCATGTTCAATTGCTCATATATAAGTAATCAATTGTGCTACCATTGGATAAGGGGCCTCCTAACAGTTGGTATCAGAGCTACGGTTTGCAGGAAGCAGGTTATTGTTTTTGATTATAGGTCATTCACAGGGTTTTCTGATTGAGTGGGAGTTCAGCAATGGTAGAAAGAAAGTAAGCTACGAATGGAGAAGTTTAACGGCAAGAATTATCAACAGTGGAGGATGCAGATTGAGGACTATCTGTATCAGAAGGATCTGTACTTACCATTGGGTGGGGTTGCATGCAAGCCCACAGATATGAAGGATGAAGAATGGAATGTTCTTGATCAGAAGGCTCTCGGTTCCATAAGGTTGAGTCTTGGAGCTTCTGTGATTTCTAGCTTATCACAATGCAAAACAACGGAAGAGTTGATAAAGTCCTTGGCAAATTTATACAAAAAGCCCTCGGCTTCTAATAAGGTATACCTTATGAAGCAGCTATTTACTTTGAAAATGCAGGAAGGTGGTTCGGTACATACTCATCTCAGTGATTTCCATGGTTTGGTAAACCAATTAGCTTCAGTCAACATTGTTTTTGATGATGAGGTAAAGGCTCTCTTGATTTTATGTTCTTTGCCTGAAAGTTGGGACGGTATGGTTATGGCAGTAAGTAACTCTGCATCTGCTTCTAAAATCTTAAAGGTTGATGATGTTGTGAGTGTTATTTTGAATGAAGAAATATGCAGGAGAAGCACAGGTGAATCATCAGGGAACGCTCTAAGTGCGGAAAGCAGAGGAAGGCAAAAAGAGAAGATTGAGCAAGGGAAATCAAGGTCGGGAAGGAGATCCGAGTCTAAAGGTATTACCTACTGGTTTTGTGGAAAGAAAGGACATACAAAGAAGGAGTGTTGGTTGAGAGATAAAGAGAATCAACATGCAGGTATTGAAGAAGCAAAGGATGCAAATATTGTGGTACAGGATGCTCTCATACTTTCTTTGGATAGTCACGTAGGATCATGGATATTAGATTCTGGTTCATCTTTTCATGCATCCCCAAACAGAGATTTGTTTCATGAGTATGAATAGGGAGACTTTGGAGTGCTCTATTTAGGGGATGGTACGCCTTGTCAGATTGTTGGCAAAGGGAAAGTGCAGCTGAGATTGTAGATTGACAACACATGGGTGTTGAAGGAGGTCATGCATGTTCTAATTCTAAAGCAGAGTTTGATTTCTATAGGAAGGTTGGGTGATGAGGTATGCACAATAACCCTCACAGTGGATTCTTGGAAGGTTACCAAGGGAGCACTTGTTTTGGCAAGAGGTAAGAAAGTAGGTACTCTTTATCTATCTACTTGTATTATTGATTCTACTTCTGGTACAGATTCAAAGATGTGGTCTAATAGGCAGGGTCACATGAATAAGAAGGGAATGGAATTTCTTGGCTCAAAAGGTATGTGTTCAAATTTAGAAGGCATGGATAGAATTCATTACAGGAAAAGGAAATTTGAGGCTTTTGACAAGAACAGGGATGTCTTGGTGTTTTTGGAGGAGATGAAGGCCAGAGAATAGTTACAGGCAGTAAATAAATCTGAGCAGGGCAGCATGGATAGAGATTTGATCCAAGAAGAGCTCGTGGATGAAGAATTCATCACTCATAGGAACACATAGGCACCGATGTTAGTTACTTGGAACTGACGTCGGTCAGTCAGACACCGACTTCGGTCTTGTGCAAACCAGCAGGGTTGGTAGGTCAGGCAGGAGAAGTCTGACATTGGTCATCAGGACCGACGTCGGCAAGGGGGACACCGGCGTCGGCCAAGGGTAACGACATCAGCAGTTAGGATCAGTGTAGGGAACCGACATCGGTCGAGAGCAGACTGGGAGTTGGCTGAGATCGGTCACTGAAACGGATGTTGGGTGGATCTATGAGTCTCAAACACCCATACAGAGGTTAGAAAAGGTATGTGAACCTCATATTTGTTGTTCACCTTCTTTATATTGCTTACTGATAGTCATGAACTAGGAAGATGGAGGAAGCAATGCAGGTAGAATCCAGAAACAATGGGAGCTTGACATGGATGAGGAGTGTGAGTCCTTAGAGTAGAGCCAAATAGGTATTTGTTGGTGGAGTTGTTAGCTGGATAGAGGGATGGATTCCCATTTTAGAGAAGAGAGTGGATGGACATCTGAGACAGAAAGCTATGGTATATGGTCTTGAGTTAGCTGCAGGGCAATGGAGGTTTGACCATTGTTTTTTTATCTTTACCAGGTTGGATAATATTAGCTACATTATCCTGTTTCTGTATTGTGTTACTTTTTGTAGGGTTGCATATACAGGGAGTTTTCTGAGCTAAGGGTAAAGTTGGTTCAGAAGTATGTCATGAAGAATTTGGGAGCAGCAAAATTCTTGTGGCATAGGTGATAGGTATAGCATCACAGGTTTGCGTGGTGGTTGGTCTTCAAGGGTGATTTTGAAGAGGAATACAGGGCATAAGGAACAAAATAGATGGTGTATAGGTACAGGTACAAGTTGTAGCTATTTATCTCCAAGTGGGAGATTGTTAAGGTGTGGAGCTAAAAGCTTCAACTGTTTACACACACATGAAGAGGATGCTGAAGAACCAGAGCCACCGGCATCAGCAGTATGACTGACGTCGGTCAGATGTAGTGGAGAATGAGACCGGCGATGGCAGAGAGTCGGCCAACGGCGGTAGCACCAGACAAGTAGGGACCGGCGTCGGTCGCCTGTGTGGTCCAAAACTGCTGTTTACGAACAGTCAGTTAGTTAAACTTAGTGTTTGCATGCTAAGGGACTATTTTAAGTCGCGAGTTGTGTGTCTAATTTTAGTAGTTAGATGTCTATTTTTGTAACCATGGGATTCTATTTAAAGACCCATGAGGCATGTATTGTAATTATCAAATTGATCAAGTAAGAGCATTGAAGTAAGCAAGGTCAAGGAGATCTACAGGTGTAAGGTCAAGGAGATCAGCTATAGCATTCAAGGAGGGATTGTAACTCAGGTTTTAGAGTTGGTTTTGTGTTGATCAAGAGAGAGAGGGAAGAAGGTCTTGAGGTGTGGCAAGCCTTTGAGGTGGAGGAAGAAGTGGCATCTTATTTGTATTTTCTTCTAGTATTATCTAATACAAGAGTGTGTATTGTCTCTCAAATTCTTTGTTGTCTCACGTTTCTAGTTTCTTAATCATTCTGGTATAATTTCCGTGTTCAATTACTCATATATAAGTAATCAATTGTGCTACCATTGGATAAGGGGCCTCCTAACAGTACCATCATTATTCTAGTGTGAATTCTTTCATTTATGTCCCCAATGATGTCACTTTAATTATGATTTATTTGAACATATTTGGATGGAGTTTTTGTGTCCTTTTTCTCTTTTTTCTCATCTTCATCTGATTCTTAAAAATCTTCCTCTTTAATGATTTTAGGAATGTCTACTGGATCACTAATTCTTTGTGTTCCATCTTCTTCTATCCTGACACTTTTACTTTCAAAAAAAATTTGGTTCTTTTGTTATAACATTTATAAGATTTAATTTTGCAAGAATAACCAAGAAATATACGTTCATCTACTCTAGATTCAAACTTACCAAGTTTTTCATCGGTTCTCTTTATGAAGCATATGCTACTAAAAAATCTAAAATAATCAACTATTATTGGTTTGTCTTTCCATAGCTCATAATGAGTTTTGTCACTATTGAATCTTAATAATGATCTATTCTAAATATTCATTAATGTAACAACTACCTCTCTCCAATATTTATCTGGTATCTTGGATTAATTTAGCATTATCTTCACCATCTCTTGAACTATTCTATTTCTTTCCTTAACTACTTTATTTTACCATGGAGTTCTAACTACTGAATAATGTCTCTTTATTCCATGGTATTCACAAAACTCAATAAAATGATCTAACATGAATTCTCCTCCTTGATCTGATCTTAGACAATTAATCTTTAAACTAGTTTTATTCTTAACTAATGTCTTTAATGCTTTGAAATGTCTGAAATCTTTTGATTTTTTCTTTAAAAACATAACCCAAGTCATACGTGAAAAATTATAAATAATCAACATTAAATATTTATCACCTTGAGTACTTTGATTTCTCATATGTCCACATAGATCAGTGTGAACAAGCTCTAGCATTTGAGTGGTCATGTACTCTTTTATTTTGAACTACCTTCTAGGCTGCTTCCCATGCTGACAAGATTCATAAAGCGTGTCAAATGGTTTTATAATCTTTGGAAGGTTTCTAATTGATTGCTTCTTTTTGATGTTGAAAATATTGTCAAAATTTATGTGTCTCATTCTCCTATGCCATAGCCAACTTTCTTCAATCTGACTCAAACAACATCTTTGACCTTTGATGTATAATAACATATACAAATTATTACCTATTCTCTGAACATCTAAAACCACCACATCTAAATCTTTTCTCCTAATTTCACAACCTTCTACATAAAAATTTAGTGTGTGCCCCTGATCACACATTTGACTTACACTCAAAATATTATGCTTAAGACCAACATACAAAACATTTTCAATTTTAGTTCTACCATTATCCAAAATTAGTGTACATTTTTTAGTAATGTTCATAACCTTGAAGAAGATCAATGGTGTCTCTAAATTTCACTATGACACCATTGATCTTCTTCAAGGTTATGAACATACTCTTGTCTCCTTTCATGGGACTTGAACATCCACTATCAATAAACCATGGGTTTTATTCATTTCTTGTATGCAAAGTTGTCTATACCAACATAGATTTTTTAGGTTGTTTCTTCTACCATGAACCTATTTGAACTTTCTTCTTGATGAATGGAGTCTTGAAACTCTGATCCTTCTTGACTGACTCAAACATGATTCTAGAGGACTAGGCTATTTGTCCAAAGTTGATGCACTTGTAACATATTATGGCCTCTTTATTAAAGCCTACTAGTGGAGTAAAAGAGTTGTGGCTTCTGCATGACTTTCTTTCTCCTTATTTTTGACATTGTTAGCCATTTTTTGACATTCTATTTTATTATGACCATATTCATTAAAATAAAAACAATAACCTTAAAAATAGGACCTACTTGTGTATCTCTAACCTGATTTATTTTTTTAGATCTATTCCCTCTAACATTCTTTGTTTGAGATGTAATCTATATTTTTAACTTCTTCCCTTTTTATTTCTTCTTTTGTAAGAGCTTCAACATACCTCTTTCATTTTTCCTTGTCTGTGAAATTAGTGGCCTTCCCTTTCTCTTTTTCAAATCTGATACCTATCTTATCTATCATTGATCTTTTATTTTCTAATATCTTATTCAATATATTAGTGTTATTATCAAATTTTGAATCATTGGATGATCTATCATTGATTTCTTTATTTGTTTTCTCAAGATTTGCTTTTAAAGAAGAAATTTAAATAACATACCTTTCATATTCTTTACTTACTTCTTACAACTATGCCATTAGATCTTCTTCATTCTTCTTGGCTTCTTCAAAGTGTGCTTTTAGATCTTCAATTATTTCCTTTGACTCATTTTCATTTATCTCAATCTAGAGATTTAAACTTTTATTCTTCTTTTCAAGAGATTTTAACCCTTCTAAGTCACAAATGAGTTCTCCTTCTATATTTACACTGGCTTCATCCTATTCTTCTTCTTGATCATCTATACTTTTTCTTGCAGAGGCATCTTCATTTATGGCCATGAATAAAATCTCTTCTTCTGAATCACTAACTCCAATATATTTGGTTGAGCTAGGATCTTTAGAGTATAAACTCTTCTTCTCAAATCCATTCTTGAATTTTCGTTTGAAATTATTCTCGTATGTAGACTTTCCTTCTTCATTGTCACCATTACCCTTATCTAGGCACTTAGTTGAAAAATGTCTAATCTTTCCATAATTAAAACATTTAAAAGGTAATTTTCCTTGATATTTACCTATGCCCTTTTTTGGCTTGCAAATGAATAGAGCTCTATTGTCATCTTCATCATCACTAGAACTATCACTTTATTCTTGAATCTTAGCCTTATCTTTCTTTGATGTCTTGAAAGTAGCTTCTCTCTTTAAGGGATCTCTTATTTGTTCCATATCTCATATGCCATAAGAATACTATATAGATCATCCATCTTTAACTTGGCTAAATTCTTCATCTCTTCAATTATCAAAAAATTTGCATCATATCTCAATGGTAGAGATCACAAAACTTTTTGTACCACAATTGATTCTTGTAACTTTTCTCCAAGACCTTGAATCTAATTAACTATTTGATCAACCTACAAAAGATAACTTGTAATATATTTTCCTCTTCCATCTTAAAAATCTCAAAATATCTTCTGAAAGTTTGAATCTTAGTTTGTTGAACCTTTCCATCACCTTTGTAAATATTCTCAAGTTTTACCTATATTTCATGAGTATATTTACATTGCATAACTCTAACAAATTTTGATTCACATAAACCACATAAAATAGCATTTAAGGCTTTAGCATTATTTTCAATTGCCTTCTTTTTTGTTAGAGTAGTTACAAGTGTCTATTTCTCTTTATATTCCTCCACCACTGCTTGCCAAATGTCAAATCTAAGGGCCATAAAATAAGTCTTCATCCTTATGCTCCAAAAAGCATAATTTTTCCCATCAAACAAAGGTGCCTTATTTGTAGAAAAACCTTCATCTGATCCAACCATCATGCTTTCTTGATCTACCTTCAAGTTTAAAAAAAATTCCAAAGGAACCTGCTTTGATACCAATTGTTAAGTATGAAATATACTAAGAGGGGGGTGAAATAGTATATTATATATCTTTTATTTAATCTAATTTATTTTCTATAACCACTTAATCACACATTGAATATATGTATAAAATTGAAACAATAATATGCACCACACAAGAGAGAGAGAGAGAGAGAGAGAGAGAGAGAGAGAGAGAGAGAGAGAGAGAGAGAGAGAGAGAGAGAGAGAGAGAGAGAGAGAGAGAGAGAGAGAGAGAGAGAGAGCAGATTTTTAGGTGGAAACCCAAAGTGGGAAAAACCATGGAAAATAATCTCAAGTATATGAATGAGCACCAACTCAAATTACAAAGTTTTCAAGCACCAACATTCAAGAGCACCAACCCCTTTTTTGAGCACCAACACAACAACTATTTGTGATCACCAACCTACAGGAGCACTAACCCCTTTCAAATATTTGTGAGCACCAATCCACAAGAGCACCAACCCCTATTGTGTATAAAAAATAACTATCTCTCAATGGTTTTTACTCAAAAATGATAGAACTCTAGAATATCTCTTAATTTTATCTCTTTGAAAACAAATACAAACCACACACACTCTTGTATATTACAAATGGCTTCTCAAGCCTTTATTTATATCTTTCCAAATGACCTTTGGCATTCACCTTTTGTGACCCTTCAATCCTCATGGAAAATGGTGGCAAACTTACTTGACCCTTCGTATCCTTGCATTTGAAAAGTCATATGGTGACCCTTCATAAGCAAATGTGTCCTTTCCTTTTTTGTCTTTATCTTGGTAACTTTTCATATTCCTCAAAGTGTCCCTTCATAGAAAAATTCACCATACCCTCTTTTGTCTTCACATGGTGACTCTTGGAATTTATCAAGATGACTCTTCATGAGAAAATTCATCCCATTCTTCTTTTGTCTTTACCTCATGACTCTTTGACTTCTCCATGGGCCCTCTTTTGACTTATATGCAACCAAAAATATATTCATTAATATTAAATAAATATTAACACACATTAGCTAAGATATGAATATTAAAAACACCATTAAATGTAATGGGGCCTTTATCACCAATAATGCTAGACCTTTGAAATCAATGACGAATGCATCTATCACTTCTTCCTTATATCTATTTAGGTTTCCAAAAATGAAAACTTTCTTGATCTCTTCCTCTTGTTCTTTTTGTTGCACTTTTGAAGCTGATAATTCAAGATTCATTAACATCTTTTCAAAATGAAATGCCTCATCTTGGGCACTATCCTCTTCTTCTTTTGTACCTTACTTTATACCTAAAACATTAATTCACATAAAAGATCAGAACTAAAACTTTGAGGTTTGATTACCTCTACTTTGTCTTCTTCATTAGACCAAGTCTCCAATACCTTTATCTATTTTCTCATATTTTTTATCATCTTATGTCTTTGATTTCTTTCCACAAGTTGTTTTACTAGACACCTTGATTTTTTATTTATTTCTACTATCAAATTCTCATTTCCACTCTCTTTCAAGTGTTCCATCATGAGTTGTAACTTCTTTATCCTCTCTTTCAACTCTTATATTTCACTTTCCCTTATTAACCCTTCCTTCATTGGGTTACTCTTATTTTTCTTTTGGTTCTCCCTTAGCAATTCTTCCATCTTATTTTATTTCTTTCTCACTATACCTTTTATCTCAACCAACTCCTTGGTCTCTTGACAAATTTCTCCAAGTTTCACCTAGATCTATTTCACTCTGGTCTTTTGACTTTCCCTAAGTATTATTTCTTGGATCTACACTAAACAACTTCTGTGTTCTCCACTTGAGATTTTTTTATTTCATCTCTTGAGATTCCTATGATCTCTTTCTCCACTTAAGCCTTCCCTTGGCTTATTTTCCCTCTTAAGCATTAATGTATTACAATTTCTAGAACCATAACTTCTTGCAAGACCTTTATCACTATAACTTATAAATCTTCAAAAAATAAAATTCATACCAACTTTAATACTTCTTAGGTTTCTTGTGTAGTAGCATAAAATTTTGTAAATTCAAATAATTCATAACATACTTTCTCCCTTTGAGTTCATGGTTGTGCTTTGATACCAAATTAAATGATGTAGAGGTTATAAAAAAAATACCACTATCAAATTTTCCCCATCTACTTCTTTACCACTAGCTTATAGCTTCAATCTTCTTGAGGTTTCTTGATCATATCCTTTAAATATAGTATGCAACATGATCCTACTGATAATATATCATTTCCTAGCCTTTAACAACACTCAATTTTTATGAGCCTAATCTACCCATAGCAATAAGGTCATGGTTTTGGGGCCTCCATAGATAGACATTCATGAATGTTGGATTGACAATTCTCTCTATCTCAACCTATTCACACCATTATAATGACTTAGATTTATATTTGGTGTCTTTTAATAGACCCTTATTATAATCATTTTTCCTTACGGCTTGTACATGTTTCACATAATTGTGGAGACCAATTTAAGTCTATAGGATTGATTCACATTTTGTAAACATCTAAGTTTTATCTCAATTCTATCCAAATTATTGGGAATAATTATACTCCATCCTTTATATTTATTTATATATAATTAGTTTTAGTTCTAACGTGATTGTGTACAAAACATAGACCTCAGACCCAAGACTAGGTTATGCCTAACATCTCTAAACTAAGAAGGTTACTTTATTTCTCAAAGTTGTCTATATGGTTTCAAAAATATTAGAAGATATCTTGCATTTGACTGAAATAAAATCCAACTATTGATGTAAATACCAAATGGTCTATACTTGGGAGATACAAATTTGGTTTAGATTCTATTCCAAATGATTATACTCATTACCACTACTAAAAACATGTATCAACTTTCTCCTTCTCAATATGCAAGATAGGTAGAAATGATTAATGAGTTAGTTATCACATAAGAAATTCACTGATCTTTCATTGTGGAAATAGATTTATTTTCTTTCAAATTGTAGATTCAACTTCCATAGAATAATGATTTATGAAGGGTCTAGATGTGCCTATAACACTTTGAATATCCTTAATAGATTTTGTAATTATATATTTTATTTAGAAGTTATTGAAAGCAAAGTTTAGGATCTGCCATGAATAGATTAAAAGACTACATTCACTTATTAGTTGAACGAAGTGTGTTGGAAATAGCTTCTAATGATACCAAAGTATTTATTTCCTACTGCTATTGAGAGACCAATTTGATTGATCCTTTTTAAACTATCTTCATTCAAATTATTTTTCACATGTTCACATTTCTATCATAGTCCCATTTCTCTAATAGAGATCTAATTCTCCAATAGAACTCACTATACTTATTTATGAAACCAATAATCATAAAATAGACCTGTAGAAATATTCTTCTCTAATAAGTATTGGAAAGTTACACTATGATATAACTAAGGATTTCATGACAATAGTTAGTGGAGTAAATAGACTATTAAATCCTTTGAATAACTCCATTAGAAACTCTTAAAAGTCCTCTCCTTAATGGATAATATAAAAGTGACATTCTCTTTAATGATTCAGTAATTGACAAGCTCCTCCTCGATGGATACATGATCCTGATCATATGAAGATTTATTCTATTTATATAGTCTTATGATGTCATTCTAATCAATCTTGTAATTGTTTTATATTGTCTTGACTATGAAACTTAAGACTGTAGATCAAAGATGATAAACAAACTTTCCTGATTAATCTTTAGTAAATCATTGATAACAATGAGTTAAATAGACACTACACAATTGTGTTTCACTTTTCCAAACTTCTTCATTTGATTCATGCTAAAATAGGATTTGTTTCACTAGATCATTCTAGTAAAATAAAATTAGCAAGTGTCCACCTCCACCTATCTTCTCAGCTTCCCTTTACCTTCACACTATTATTTTCTTGACTCTTATTTAGATTTTTAGATAGTGGATAACACATACAAATCTCTTGCTATGGTCCTACTATAACAAAGTCCTTGAATCTCTCATATAGTCATATATTAAAGTTTGCTAGATGCATGTTAATACCATATTCATATAGGCGTACATGAGCACGCATAATAAGAATACAAGAGACTTTTTTTCATAGAGAAACACTATATTATATTAATCCATTTCTCAATAATTTCATAAAAAATTATTTACACACCTATATTAAAGACTACTCTTAGACCTGAAGACCAACCATATCTATCTTCTCTATATTCATAACAATTTATCTTATTTATCTCCTATCTACTTGATGCTTCTTTATCCCAAAAAAAAATTTAGTTTTGGTCTTAATTAAGACTATGATTCTCTCAACTTAACCTTTATCCCTTCTTTTTTTATCCTATCCAATGTAGGAGATCACCTTTATAGAGGGTGATGAGGTGTTTGTCATATTTACATATACCTTTTACAATATATTAATGAATTTATAGGATTATTACATAATTTCTATGCCTTTCACAAGGATTTAAAAGCTTTTCATGATAATTAATACATAATGTTGGAGGGAAACTCTCCAAATGACTCTATACAAACTTTTATTGCTCAAATAGGGACTTATTATACCTCCTAAGACTCCTTGAAATAGTTGAAAACATTTTTAAGATCATTTATACAAAAAAATTTGGATGTTCCTACATTATATTACCACTCTTGAAATATTTCTTGTGCTCCTACACATGATGATGATGACTTAGCTATAATTTTCCTCTATTAATCTTCTTGCATTTATCATTTCTCTTCTCTTGGTGTATCCCTAGATCCCATGACTTGTCTTATAGATATGGACTTCCTTTTTTATTTAATATGAATCCCTTCATTTTAACTTTAATGATCTTGACTTGAATCATGAATTCTATTATTTCCATGTATTTTTCTAAGAACTAAACTATATTTAGTCCTTTAATTTCTACATCCTCATGTTGTTCACTATTTTCTTCTTTTGTTTTTTTTAAACACTACCAATTTAGAATTTTCACAAGTGTCTTTTGAAGACTAATTTTCAACAATTTTCCTTTGGTACTTTGGATTTCATGCATACTCATCATCAACTCTTCATTTTATTTAATCTCCATTACTGTTGTCTCTATTCCTCTTTTATCAAAATCTACCATGAATAATCTACCATTCACTTTTATTCCTGCTCCAAGTTCACAACCACTTCCTTTTATCTTCATGAAGGTTTGTTCATATGGATGTATTCCCTTGATGGAGTTCTTCATACAATTATTATGTACTTGTGATGATAAAATACATGACATCAATAAATAAAACATATTTACCAAATGGTGAATAAACTTACCTTGTTTCATCCTTCTAGGCTTGTCTCCTTGCAACTCCTTATTTTTCCATCCACTCCACAAGTCCATATCTAATTTAGAATTATTGTCTAAACTTTCTTGAGAGCTGAAATTTTCACCTTCATCCTGATCATAGTTATTTTCATTTCTATTTAAAAATCCTTCATCTTCATGCAACTTATTAGATGCTTCTTCTCTTTCATTGTCTTCTAAGACTATCACTTTCAACAAATTTACTTCTACCATATACTCTATTGAAAGAGTTGTGTTACTTGTAAAAATTTTACTGTTAGTTCCTTTAATCACATTCTTATCAAATTAAATTTGATGTTCCAAAGGTAAATCAATAACCTCATTAATTGCATCTATTGTCATGCCTTCTACATCTTCATGACTATTTGTATTCAACCATTTCTCATGTTTTTATTATTCAATAGATGCTAGGAATGCATATATCACTTTTTCCTCATATCTATATCAATTCACCAAAATGAGAACTTTCTTAATATTTTCCTCCTATTCTTCTTGCTGCACTTTTGAAGATGATAATTCAAGATTCATTAACATCTTTTCAAAATGAAATTCCTCATCTTGGGCATTGTCCTCTTCTTCCTTTGTAACTTCCTCTATACTTGAAAACATACATTCATAGAAAAGATCAAAAATAAAAATTTGAGGCTTAATTGCCTCTACTTTTTGTTCTTCCTTAGATTGACTCTCTAAAACCTTTATCTATTTTCTCAGATTTTTTATCATCTGATGTCTTTGATTTCTTTCCATAGGTTGATTTACTAGCCACCTTTCCTTTTTCTTTATTTCTACATTCAAATTCTAATTTACACTCTCTTGAAGGTGATCCATAATGAGCTATAACTTCTATATCCTCTCTTTCAACTCTTGTATTTCACTTTCCTTGATTAACCCTTCTTTCACTAGGTTACTCTTATTTTTCTTCTAGTTCTCCCTTGGTAGTTATTCCATCTTATTTTATCTCTTTCTCATTGTACCTTTTGTCTCAACCAACTCCTTGGTATCTTGAAAAATTTCTCCAAGTCTCACTATGATCTATTTCACTCTAGTATTTTGACTTTCCCTATCCAAGTATTTTTTCTTAGATCTACACTAAACCACTTATATGCTCTCCACTTAAGCTTCTCTGAGATCTTATATTGAGCTTCCTCTAAGATATTTATCCTATTAAGCCTTCCCTTAGATTATTTTCCCTCTTAAGCCTTAATGGATTATAACTACCAGAACCATAACTTCCTATAAGACACTTAACACTACAACTTGTAAATCTTCACAACATAAAATTTTCACAAAATAAAATTCATACCAACTTCAATACTTCTCAGGCTTCCTATGTAGTAGTAAATAATTTCACAAATTCAAATAATTCATAACAACATACTTTCTCCCTGTGAGCTTATGGATGTGTTCTGATACCAAATTAAATGATGTAGAGGTTATAAATGAAATCCTAATTTATCAAAATTTCCCCATCTAATTTTTTACCACTGGCTTGTAGCTTTGATCTCCTTGAGGTTTCTTCATTATATCCTTTCAATATAGTATGAGACATGATCCTACAAATAATCTATAATTTCCTAGCCCATAGCAACACTTGATTTTATGAGCCTAATCTACTCATATAAAAAAGGTCATGGTCTTGGGGCCTCAATAAATAGATATTCATGAATGTTGGATTGACTATTCTCTCTGTCTCAGCCTATTCACAACACAAAAATGACTCATATTTTTTTCTAGAGTCTTTTAATAGACCCTTATTATAGTCAGTTTCACCTATAGCCTATGTACATTTCTTAGAATTGTATAGACCAATTTAAGTCTATATGATTGATTCACATTTTGTAAACATCCAAGTTTTGTTGTATTTTGTCCAAATGCTTGGGAGTCCTTATACTCCATCCTTGATATCTCTTTACATAGATTTGGTTTAATTTTTAATGTGATTATGTATATAATATATACAATAGACCTAGGACTGGGTTATTCATGATGTCTCTAAACTGAGAAGGTTACTTTTTTTCTTGAAGCTATCTACATGGTTTCAAAAACACCAAAAGAAATATTGTATTTAACTGAAATAATATCCAACTATTGATGTAAATACTGAACTATCTATACATGAGAGATATAAATTTGGTTTATATTTCATTCTAAATGATTATACTCATTATCACTTCCTAAAACATGTATCGACTTGCTCTTTCTCAACATGAAATATATGTAGAAATAATTAATGAGTTATTTATCACATAAGAAATTTGCTAATCTTTCACCACAAAAATAGATATATTTTAATTCAAATTGTAGATTTGACTTCCATAGAATAATAATTTATGAAGGGTCTTGTTGGGCCCCCTTTTTTGAGCAAGTATGTAGACCATGCCAATTAGACAAATCTCAGTATGAGGTGACCCTGGGAGTGGTTGGTCTCATTTTATATATTTTGGTTCCAACTAGAGAAGTCCCCATGTATCTTATGATAGATGATAGGTAGTTGGATAACACCAACTTACATAAAGACATCCCTACCAAGACTTGGATGTAGATGCTTAAGAAGAATAGATGTCAAAGAGTGGAACAAGTGAGATAACAACCCTGTAGTGATAGATCCATGTATGGCATGTGCTTGTCCACCCTAGATAATGTAGTGGAGTTAGTGGACTTATGACAGCTCAACACTCAACATGCACCCATCTAACTTGGATAGGAAACTCTTTTTTTCCTACAAAGGAGACCCATATTTGAAGATAAAGGAGGTGATTAATTCTAGTGAATCTCTAGTGAAATAGATAGAAAACAAGTAGTATTTCTTAGTATGTATATGATAGTTAAAAAACTTGAATGTATAGCCTAAGCTCATATGTGAGTTACTGGGCATGAATAGTTTTTTTTATTAAATTGTATTATTTAACTATAAGTTAATGAGAAATGAAGTATTGATCCTTCCATTATAATTTACATAATTTTGTGTTTATAAGTTAGTTTCATTTAAGTAATGTTGGAGCTATTTACTAGAATATATTGTGAAATGGAGGTTCACCCTTGGCTACTAATGACGTTCTTGTGCCATATAGCAAACTAAACTCACCTATAGAATGACTAAGTGTTAGAACCTAAATATACCAAGGTTATAAGACCCATACATAGAGAACCATATTAAGGATGGGATATTGAACATAAGCCATCCTTATGACTCATTTAAGTACATAAATGACTTGAACTAGCTATTCCCATAGCTTGCACCAATGAGAGCCCATTCCCACCAAGTATAAACTTGCACCTTAAGACTTAGGTCACTAAAAAGGCTTGTACTTATTAAACTTCCTTTGAAATACTTGGTGCTAGAAGGCCACATAAACCCCTATAGCTAATGATTGAGTCCCTTTTAACACCAAGTTACACCATGTTGTAATTAGCCTAATGCAGGCCTGATCCCTTCATTATTAAAGATTTGGGTGAGTGCACAAGGCTTTATCCTTGTGTGAAATTGATTCTAGTACCATAGCATGATTAAATATTTTGTTCCAAACCTTACTATCCTCATTCCTAGATTCACCAATCTATAAACAACTTGGCTTGATAGCTAAGTGCATGACCAAGTGTAGAAGCCAACCTAGTGAACTTTTGTACAACATTTTGGTTCCATTATCAAGACACATGTTGAATTTCATTACTTAAATGATGTAATAGAGTAATGGTTTGACTATCACTCGAGAACATCAAGTTATATCTAAAAAAAGTGAAACATATTTTTGTGTAGAACCATCTTATATGTAAAGGGTAGAAGCTAACAAAATGGGTGTAAACCAACTTGTACAATGATCTATGTAAGGCATTATTTTATGAACTACCTGAGCATGTGTACCGATGGTTGGTTTCCTACACTACTAATAAAAGGTAAACCTATTGATAATACCTCAAGTAGACCACAAAGTGTGTATAAAGGTTGAAGAGCCTAGATGAAGTTTTGACACACATTATGGACAAGTGGTGGAGTGGCACATTGAATAGCTATGTGTTGGAGTTCATAGTGTCAACCTTCATATGCCCAAAATAAGTAGAGTACAAGTTTATTCATGAACCAAGTAGAACATTCATAAGAGGGATCAACACTAAACTAAATTTTATTTTGGTGGATTATGGCATACATATTGTAAGAATGGAAGGATAAATTCCTTACACATACGAGTAAGTATGAAAGGTGAGAAGGGGAAGTGTAGGTAAGGTGCAATGGAAGAGGAACAAAAACTTGACACCTAAGATCTTTAGAGGTTAAACTATAGTAATCAAAGGTGTAAACTGATAGAGGATATATAACTTAGAAGTATGGAGAGGACCTGTAGTGAGCAAAAAGGGTATGAAAAAGGATCCTTGAATTATAATGGCATGAATAGAGAGAAGAAGAAGAAATAGATTAAAATTAGTATTTGGGTGCAAGATGTAGTGGGTTCCTAAAATATATGGTGCTTGAGAATGAACCAAAAGCACCTACCCCTTTTGAACTTAATTCATAAGCTCATGCATTATATTCCCCATCAGGAGGTAGTAGAATGGTAAATGAACTTGTTATCAACATCAAATTTGATAAGATTTAATATTTGGATCAAGATTTTATAATTAAACAAGTAATTCCCTACAAGGAATTGAGTAATGGTATAATAAATATATAAATCACCAACCTAAGAGACTTAAACATAGACATAAGCATTCTAATATAAATAATGTCAGCTATGTTGACTATGAAAAAACCGATAGGAAGTGGCATGACACCACTAATGAGTGGCACTATGCTGAAAATTTTAGCAATACAACCTACTCTATCAAGATCAACACCCAACCTTATAAGTTAAGGCCTAGGAGGGCTGCCTCCAACACAAACACAAGGGGGAAATCACCTTAGAACCTAGTGCCACCCCATCAATAGATCTATTATGAGATGGTAATGTACTTTCTTGATTATTTTGGAGTTGAAAATTTTTCTGAGCATGTGCTAAAGTGTGAGTTACATTGACACGCTCAAGGCATCACTTAGCTCAAGCATAAGATAACCTAATTCATGACCACCCTACTAGATCATGCCCATACCTAGTATCAAAAAATTGATTCTAAAATGTGTTGAAGGAAGCCTTCTTGAAAGAGTTTGATATCCCTAAGTTTAAGCAGTAGAGTACCATGGTGCTCAAGGGAATTAAGCAAGGGTTATCTGAGAGTGTGCACTTATATGATACATGATTTAAAAATATTCTCTCTAAGCTTCCATATGACACTCACCCCTCTTAGCATGTGTAATTATTTTTTGAAGGAGAGTGTTATTCATGAATACCTTCATAGACCCTACAAAGTACTTAAAGTTGCACTTTGGGCCAAGGTGATAGGTAGTGTCAATACTAGGATTAACCAATTAGTGAAGGTGTAGATTCCATCAATGGCCTCCTAGCTATATAATTTGACTATTTGTTTGGTATATGAAACTCATAGTGGATTTTGGTACACCAACTATGAGATGGAGAGGCATAACAAGAACAACTACCCACAAAGAAATGTTTTGCCATAATTCTCAATTATGAGGTTTGTCATGGGCCACATGACTCACAAAAATATCCTCTACTATAGTTCACTAGCCAAGTAAACACTACCATTTATTGTAAAATTTATGATGCCTATACACACTCAATAGTAAACTATAGAGTCATTAATGAGATGCACTAGAATATGAAAAGATACATGAGGTAGGAAATGACATTAGGTGATAGTCAGGTGGGTCAAGGCAATGAAGGCTATGGCCAAAATAATATGGGCTATGGAAACTAGTGAGGCATGTGTAGATGAGGAGGAGGACATGGTGGAGGAATATCCCTACCATAATAATACTATAAGTATGGATTAATTGAACATTATCAGTGTGACTACTCCACACACCCAATGTGTGGGTATTATCAAGGACCACATGTAATCAAAGAATGCCCCAACTTATATAAAAAGCTAACTCAAAGTTGGATTGCATGGATAGAGGTATAAAAATGGTGAGGCATGAATCCAAATAAGAAAGGTGGTCTCTCAAGCCACAATAAACTCATAAAGAGCCACCTAAGATATAGGCCATGACTAGAAGTGGTTTTAGCCCTCAACCACCCAATACATTGAACCAAGATCTACACCTATAGTATGGATAATCAAGCCACACTAAGCACATAACATGGCCAAAGCCAAAAGCTATGCCATGCCCTCACCTTGTGAGATAGGACATCCTATAGTAAGCCATGAGCATGATATAGAACTTGTGAGGCAAACTTCAATTGGCCAAAGATTTAGAGGCACATGATATGGCTTAACACAAGAAGCAAGATCACCAAGAGGCTAAGTGATGGAATTGACCAAGACCATGTGCCTCCTATAAATTTAACGAATATTATCCCTACTAAAATATTTTTTGATAAAGCATGTAGGGAAAAAACTAAAATTAAAGGTTGTGCCTCAGATGATTGAGGTTTTTGTACCACATATGGAGTGGGCAAGTGAATTTAAGAATACTCAAAACATTGAGTATGATCAAGAATTGCTGATATATGTTACCGTTAATAGATGGTCAATTTGTGAAGTACCAGTTGATATGGGTGTTAAGGTCAATATTTTGATGTAGAACACCTAGGAAAAGATAGGGCATCCATCCTTAAGGATTTCACCTCACATTTATTTATGGCTAACAAAGCCCAAGTGTAGCATATTGGTATCTTGAATGGGACGATTGTAGATATAATGGGTGCCGAGTTCCATGTCAAATTTGAGGTCATTGAGTTGGGATAACATGATAAATATCCCACACTCTTGGGAAGGCCATGGTATTATACTAAAAACACAAATATACAATTTAATAAGCACTATATGACTTTGAGAATGGTAAGGAAAGAGTGGTGATTAATCTTTCAAGTGACCAAGGTCCCCCATATGTAGAAATTATTGATCTTGAGGATGAGATCAAACGCATCTATAATATCATAACACAGGGTATCGATAAGCTCAACCCTAATGACCAGGGTGTATTCAAATGGGAGGATGGATAATCAACTTATAATACAACTAATGTGGCTTATGAGTGATGGGTTGAAGAATCCTATGAAGTCACTGGCCAAATGTGCCACCTAGTGTGTGTAATTAGGCCAAGGCTAACTAGGATAGGGTTGGTTAGGATAGAGTGCCTCAAGAAGAAATAGATCCCCCACACTCAAAATATGGAGAAAAGGGTACTTTAGCTCAGTAAAGGGAAGATTTAAATGTTTCTAAAGTATGAATGGAACCAACCTATATAAAATTATATTCAAGACATTGAATCCTACATCCCAAAGGAGATAGATCAAATGGGTGCACTAGTGCATACCTTGAAGATCACTTATACTCATTAGTGGGTAGTTTAGAGACCCATCTTAACAACTTGGCAAGATATGAAGGAAATGATATGCACCAGGTTTAGAAAAAGTAATGAGGATTTGTACATGCCTACTTACACTAATAATTTTGACCTAATTATACATGTGCATCTATGCAAAGAAACATGGACTGTCTATGGTAATAATTCACCAAGAGGCCTATGGGTGCATGCTTTCTATAGGAACTTGAAAAAATAGGCATGAGTGTGGTACTTTTTAAATGAGAAATGCCATGAGAAAAGGAATTTGGAGATGCTTAATGAAAGGTTCATGCATACCTTCTCCTTTTCTTCATATAACTTAGAGATATTGGAGCCATTACAAGTCATCTATAGGGAAATGTTTGAGGACACTTCTATCTTATAAGAGTGTTAGAAGGAGATGTGATAGGAGAAAGGAATATAAATTTTGACATTCTTTGTATAGATTTTTCTCAATATAAACTCTAGTGAAGAAGATGATAATACCTAAAAAGAGTGCAATTGGAAGGCTATAACAAGGAGATAAAAGCTTATGTACCTTATGGATGATAACACCCCAAATAATTAATATCCAATGCATATTTAGATTAAAATAATAGAAGAGACAAGGAAATTTGAATAATCTCATCAAGAGAGAAATAAACCCTACCGTGTGCCACTTAATACCACTAAAATAGACATCAGTGTAGAAGGTGGGCCAAAGATTGTCACTATAGCTGCTTACTAGTCTGAATCAGAGTTAGCATGAATTTTAGACCTCCTAAAATAATTTTAGGACCTTTTATCTATAGTTAAAAGGATATGAAGGTCACCCACCCTTCAATTGGTAAAATGAGCATAAAAGATGTTGGAAGACATGAGGCTAGTCAAGAAGCACCAATATTGGATAAATCCCAATCTCCACGCCAAGGTAAAGATGGAGATCGATGGAATATTAGTAGAAAAAATAATCTACCTAGTATAATAATATGAATGGGTAAACCTAATGGTAATCATCATCAAGAAATATGGATAAGATGTTCAATGCCACTTGCATCAGTGATTAATTCCTAACCTTATTCACTGATGAGGTCCTAAATGGAGTCGTAGGCTATGAAATATATACTTTCACTAATGGGTTTTTGGGCTACCTATTTTCACTTATATTTTAACCCTTTTATTAAATGGTAAATATATCATCATCCAAGTGGCACAATGGAGACACCTCTAGGCTTATGGGTAGACTAAGGATGAGGTGAATCTCTAGATAGGGCTAGCTCCCTTGATGTACCACTTTCAATCACAACTAAACTTAATGTCGGGGGTGAAAAGGGAGAGAGATAACTAAAAACAAAATATCCTAATGGAGGTGATACACCAAATATATTGATTAATTCCAACCATATGCATATTACACTTAAAATCAAGGGATAAACCGAACATACACTTATCCAATCTTCATCTTCTCACATTAATGATACATTGTGAGGTTATGGATGAAAATAAATATATATGAAGACTAGACAAGAGGAATATAATGGAACTAATGAATATACTAACTCAATCAATATTTGACATTTCCTAGAACACTTCACATGCCCTACAAGAAGAAGCTTTCCAACTACAAATAGGATGAATGAATGAAACAACATGTTAAGGAATCTATAGTATTCACTTATGTAAAAATCATACATTCCAAATGAACACACTAATAATAGTCATGGATGAGGTAAATATCACTAGTCTTATTGATCAAAAGGAATACAAATAAGTAGGGCTTCACTGTACTCAGGTGGAGCATGAGTACAATGGCCAAAATGGCTAGTTCTTATAGAACTTAAGAGAGAGAGGAGAAGAGAGAAGTCCAAGGGTCATAGGGAAAATTTTCAAGATTATCCAATGATTTAATCATGCATGGGAATAGGATATGGGAAAAACCATGCAAGGTTAGGAAGTATGAATGTCAATCCAAGTCATAGACCTCATGAAACATGGTATGAAAACTCCTTAACTGGCTCAGAAAAAATTGCTTTCATGATTGATCTTGTTTGAACACCTCATAACTAATTAGGACTAGGTATAATTGTTTAAAGTAAGGGTAAGGGTATTATGAATTCCTCTCCATGAAAATAAGGTTACGGGTCTTAAGTTTTCTCCCAAATTTGGTTTCAAATTCAGACTCCTCCTATAACCTACATAACACAAAAAATTGTAAAAAATACCTTGTTTCTACCATGTATTTATATATTTTGTACAAAAAAAATTTGAGGGAGACTGATTAAGTCCTCTTCAAGGTATAATAGGTTTCATGATCAAACTATGCCATTAGATTAGCTTTCTAGCTCCATTTCTGTAAACTAGTCCTTGAAAGGGTTTTAGAGGGTTTTAGGACTATTTTACCTCTTAAGGTTTGTTCATAAAATTATTATGTTGGATTTGCAGAAAAATATCACAAGAGTGATATTCGAGGACCATATTAACATTTCTAAACACCTTGAACATCCATGCACAACCTCCAAAAAGATATGAGCATTTGAACATCCTCTATCAAGCTCTTTTCCTCCTTTCTTGCATTATTGAATTTGTATCTGAGCCAAAATGGATTTAATTAGTTTTATATTCCATCAAAAATATTGTAAACCTATGTAACCATCCCATACATATGTTTCAATATGTTTAAATGCTTTCCTAGTGACAAAAAAGTGAAATACCTCATCTTAGGACACTAGGCATAACCATGCCTAGGAGGTTTGATTTGTTTTTGAAGCCCAAAATGACATTTTTTTTATCTCCCATAGATTTAAATAGCTCAAAAACCTTTGTATATACACCAAAATTATAATTCAATCAAATATAAATCGTGGTTAAGGTAAAAAATAAAATGACCTATCATTTAAAGACTAGGTCTAGCCATGTCAAGTGAGTTTGAATGCAACTTTACCATCTAAACCATATTATTATACTTATATTAATTTCATAATATTTAATTACTCTTAAATTATTCAACAAACATTACTCAACCAATTTTAAATCTCATATGAGGTTGAAAGTGGAAATGCCCTATCATTTGGACCTCCTGGCCTAATCAGGCCTATATGCCTGTCTGCAAATTTGAAAATTTTATAGTATCCTAATTTGATATTCCAACTTT
Organism: Torreya grandis; assembly: GCA_037957365.1. Classification (NCBI taxonomy): domain Eukaryota; kingdom Viridiplantae; phylum Streptophyta; class Pinopsida; order Cupressales; family Taxaceae; genus Torreya; species Torreya grandis. The sequence goes on from JARHVA010004279.1 coordinate 610,976, forward strand.
TGACATGTTTAAATTATTTAATTTTTTTTATAGTCTTTACATACTTATTTAAATTTCCCCTTGGCTTATGGTAACTCCTTTCTACCCTATTCCTCAGACCCTATCAGTCTTGGTATAAGGGGAAGTACCCACTGTCTGAGATAAAAAAAAAAAGGTTGTTTCCCCTATTTGTATAAAAAATAAACAATTTTATGGGTTAATTAAAGTTTTAAATGTTATATACACAAAATTCAACCCATGTTTTATCCATATGACCTTCAAACTCCTTTCAAAATTAAAACAAATTGTGTGGAAGTTGACTATGCAGGGGTTTCTTAAAATGATTATGTGCTACTTGTTTGAGAACCCTATAGTTATATATTTACTTTATATCCATTTTAAAAGGTTTATTTTAATTTTTTATTTCATGATAGAGTGGCTTCCATATTAATTAAACACCTTGACCTTTCATACCCTTCACATGCTTGAACCTCTCAAGAATGAGTCTTAACATTGATTGTGTCCTGCCTCTAAAGAAGATACATATAGGTTATTTTGTAGTGTTTGGACCTTAAGGAAATTAAAACACCATTATTGAAAATATCCCAAGGTGAAACTATAATTATGTCCTTGTTTTTCTCACTCTGACCTCTTATGGATCATTCATACTCTTGGATTCATAAGGTTGAGTTTCTTCTTGACTTTATTTTGCCTTAAGAAAGAGCCTTGTAGGTGGACTTGGCATGAGTTAGACCCTGACCACAATGTTTAAATACCAAATTTAAATCTATATATGGTGACCTATCACTATTTATAACCACTATTTACTTTTAGGTCTATGTAATACCACCTTAGGTGCTAAGTCTCATCTTACTACCTGTCTCAGTCAACACAGTTGACTGTGAGTTTCAAGACCTATAGACTATGTTTTTCATGATTAAAGATTGAAATGATGCTTAAGGGAATATTTAGGGCTATTTAAATTCACTTGTAACACGTTTTGAGTCACTTTCTTCACCACTTCAAACACTACCTCCCTTTCAAGCTAGGTGCAACCTTGACTGTGACTGTGTTTGCTTGTTTAATAAACTTGTAGGTATACTTTTCATGAATCATGGCATAAAGAATAGTGTTTGAGGGTTACCTTGAAGTTATAAATACCATTTATAATCTTAATCATTCATTCCATACTTTCACATACACCTTAACCTCTCCAACAATATGCCTTTTGGTTTGTGTGCTGCCTCAATGAAACTATAGGTGTACATTAGCTCAGTGTACGGATTGAAGGTGTGGTTGTGAGTTGAAAACAAATAGTATATCAACCCTCTTGATATCCTTGATCTCATTTGTATGCCCTAAATTTTGAATACATATTCCAACCATGAAGACATACCCATTTAATTTGAATATTCTAGAATCCTTTTAGATTTTAAAAAATATTGTAGATGGCACTATTATAATTTAGTAGCCAAAAGGGCAATTTTGAGCCCTCCTAGTAAGAAAGTCATAAGACCAAATCACCTTCTTATTTTTTAAAATTGAAACTTTATGGTGAGGATATATAATGAGTGAATTTAGGATGATTAGAGATCAACTTAATAATGTTATAAAGAATCTCTAAAAAGACCAGGTGCTCTATTTTACATGTTTAGGGATTGGATCCCTGAGAACAACCTTTAAATCCTTTGAACATGGTTTACATTCTCCCTAGTCAATTCAAATTTAAAATAGGTTTTTTCATGTCAAAATATGTCTAATAATTTTATTAGAGTATAATCAATTTTACAACATTCTTTTTGACACCTTTGACTCTCTTCTAGCACTTATAGGTAGATGGACACTTTCAAGGTATACACTGTAAGTATGAAGATTCGATAGTATTCACTATGTTATATAGGTAGTGAAAAAGAGGTATATAATTGGGATTCAATATATATCTTATCCAAGTTAAAAAAGACACAGTCATCTCTCCAAAATATTTGAAAATTTTCTAAAAGCTCATGTTCCATTATGACATCATTCTGAGATACTTGCATATTTAAAGAGTTGCCTATATATGCATAGTATATTGACTGCACCTATGAATAATTACGTGGAGAATGAGTTTTTAAGGTGAAAGGATTGAGGTCACATTATAAATAATTATAAGAGACCTATCACAATCCTTTGAATATGTTTTCAAATAATTAATATTTGTAAATGATGAAAATAGGCCTGTCATCCCACGTAAGACCAGTCTGCAAAACCAAGATGATTTTCTCATAAAATCAACTTGAAACATGAAAATAATCATGTAAATAATTATAGGAGAAATTAAAAATCATCTAGAACCAATATCAACAAGTGTATTGTATGGAACTTCTCAAACCAAGGAAAACCTGTAGGGTATATAGATTAGTAGGCAGATTTGAAAGGTCAAATTAATGAGGATGGTTTATGAAGAAAAGGAATCCATTTTTCAAAATATTTATATTTAAATTAATTTATTTAAGTTTAAAAAAAACTCCCAAAATAATTTGCTCTGAAACTTCTTGAGTTGTCCATACCAATCAAAAACCTAAAAGTCACTTTTTCTTGCCAATAAGAGTGAAAATGGAGTAGAATTGTTTTGGGCAAGAAATTTCACTTCCAAATTAAAAAAACATGTAAATAATCTTTGGTAATATTAATATTAATTTTTTTATCCTTTTTCATAGGTTGTACAAGTGCCAAACTCTTTTTTTCTTCAAGAAAACTACCCTTTTTTTGAGAGACCTAACACTTTCTAGTTAAAAAAGGTTGGTTGAGACCTAAAATGACACATGGGGCATGAAATCCCCCTTTTTAATCTTCAAACTTCCCAATAAACTCGTATAACTCATTAAATGTACCTTTTTGACCCTTGAAATGACTCAAAAGGACATGTTGGCTAATGAAAAAGGTGACCAAGGCTAATATATAATTGAATAACATTAAATGACCTATGTTATACCATTTGACCAAATATAAAACCCCATAAAACACTTAAAAGTCAATTTTTTTACTAGGGGTGCCCCAATATGACCATAAAGTCAAATTTGGTCAACAAATTGGTGACTCATAAGGGTAGTATGCCTACTATACTAACTAGACCAGTAGCCTTATTAGTTCATTGGGATTATGAGTCATCCTAAGTCTGAGAGAAATAATTAAACCTTTCACCATTGACCATCAAGACAATACCAATAATTTAACTTAGCCACATAAAGCAAAGGACACACACAAAATAAGACAACAAACCAATAAGACACACACACATATGTGCTCGACACATTTAGGGGAAACTAGAGAACAAAATATTATGTATAATTATCAATCAAGCATACCTCCCTTTCCAATATCAAAGGAAAATTTTATTGAATCTCCTTCTTCATGAGATGGATGAAGGTGCCAAACATGTTGCTCTTTAGATTGAACATTTGTGTAGACACCGAAATCGTGTCGACTCCCCTGGTCCTTCCTCGTCTTATTCTTCTTCGCCTATTGAACCCTTGCCGATCACTTGTTTCACCAACCTTGACCCTGGCAGCATGTAAAGAGGAGCACAGAGCTAAAGGTAGACTTTATCCCCATTATGCATCTGCCGACGTCGGTCTTTACCCGACCGATGTCACCGACGTCGGTCACCTATCGGCCGACGTCGGCAATCCTGCCGACGTCGGTCACCTTCCCCTTGTCCGTTATCAGTTACCATTCGATTTCCCGAAACGGTTGACGAACCGTCTCTGGAACCGTCCCCGTCCTCCGCCTTCATCAACCTCCGCCAGCCATTCGAACCAAGAACCCCGAACGCTATCCCGAACGCTATTCGAAACGCTGATCAACCAACCTGCGAATTCCTCCACCAACCTGCGAACTCCGAGCGATCATCAACACTACGACATCAACTAATCTGCACACCATGGCTTTCATCACGTCTTTTACCAGGTAAGTCTTTATTATGTTTATTTCATTTCTTTCTTAGTTATTATTTATTTTCTATCATCCCGACTCTGTCCAAAACCCCCCCCCACTCTGTTCAGACCTCGTCCCGACCTTGCCCAGACCCTGTCCCGACTCTATCCAAAACCCTACCCTGACCATATCAGACCCTGTCCCGACTGTTCAGACCTGTCCCGACTCTGTTCAAACCCCCCAGACTCTCCCTGAACCTATCCCAACTCTCTCAGACCCTGTCCCGAACCTTTTCCCAGAACCTGCCCCTACCGACGCCGGTCACTACCCCGACCGACGACGGCACCTTAACCGACGTCGGCACCTTCCCTAACCGACGCCGGCACCACAGAGACCGACGCCAGCGACTGTGCAGAACAGAGCCGCATATCAGGTACGCTCTTTATTTTTTTGTCATTTATTTCTGTCATTATCATCTACTTTCGTCCAATATTTTGCTCTTTTTTTAGCAGTGGGTTGATATCCTTCTAGGGAGTCTTCGTACTTCTGGGATCGGGCGTTCGCCTGACAGCCCACCATATCTTTGACTGACGTTTTTCCGTGTTTTAGCCTTTTCTTCGCAGGTGTCATTCCTCCACAGCAAAAGAGGAGAATCTTTCAACGGCTGATTTCGGTGCGCACGACTATATCAGGTACTTCTAGCCTTAACCATCTTTTAGTTTCTTATTTCTTCTTTGAATGTAGAAAGCAATTTTGCATTAGAAACATTCTGGCACGCCCGGTGGGACACTAGGTCCTCCTTGGGTTCTTTCTTTCTTTCGTTCATTTAGGTGCATTAGGTTTCTTCCTTTTCGCCTCCTTTCGTCTCTTCTTAAACGACATCATAAGCAGAACTAAAACGAACATTTCTTTCTTTCTTGCATTTCTAGACTAGTTAAAACTCATATTCTTCGACTCTTTCTCCATTCGTCTTCATACGAACAAACATTTCGACTTGGACATTAAAACACTTTGCATTCATTTCTGTTTGCCTGCATCTTTTAGACCACACATAGTAATTAAACTGCATATTGAATTAATCTAGATCACTTGATGTTACACAACCAAACCACCTGCACAAAACAAACATAAAACTTACCTGAGACAAGGCCCGACTGGGATTTCATCCCCCAGCGGATACCTTACCCGTCCCGGTGACCCTACTTGGATTTCATCACCAAGGGGGAAGCCCACTCCGTTCTCTGGCAGAGTCTAATCTCTAGGCGAGGTATATTTTGGCTAAGCGAAACCAGCTAACCATTGGAATCGTGAAGTGAGGGGAGCTTGCTCCTTAGCACTAGGCCGCGTACCAGACCCTAACACAGACTTCTTGAGCGCCTTAACAAAACCCGAAACCATCCATAGATTGCTTCTTCTAGGACCTAACTCACAAAGCCAACCTTCCTCTACACACATTTTAAGGCATAAGCCACTGTAATCCTAATAATTTACTTCTAGGGTTTTAGGATCTGCTTGTGTCTTCATCTTTTTCGTTCTTATCTGCTTGTTTGAGCTTGTGAGGACGTTCTTTCTTGCCTTGAATGGTTCTGACACATAGTCAAACCAAGGCTCTTCTTAACCACGCTAGCCATCAATCGCTTTCGCCTACCCCGTCTATAAACAATCATATAATGGAGTTCTATTCGAAGACCGAAAGAATTCCTACCAGACTATCTCTAACCCAGATGCCTATCATCTCAGAAGGGGACCAAGACTTTGCAAGATTCTTGGACCTCAATACCGCAGCCCTCCAAAACTATCTCGCAAGAAAACCAATGCGGGACCTTTCGGACAATGTGGCGACGACATCAACACCGTTCGCCACCCAACCTTTTACGACTCAACCTTTCGCCTCAACCATTAACCCGACCATGGCCTATACGCAAAGTTTGGCCTCCTCGTCTATTTTTAGACCAACCTCCACTGGGGTTTCGTTACCCCCTCAACCACTTGCAATTCAACCAAGTTCTACAACATACCAGAACTTGATTGTCTCGACCCCTCACACTCTTGCGCCTATATATGCAGGAGTGCCTACCTCGCCCTTTGTCAATGCCATCACACAACCTCCTTTGGTGGTACCTAGTCAGCCTATGCCTTCTACCTTCATAACCCAACCACCCTTAACCTCTACTTCTGCCCCTGCGACTAGTCATCCGTACATTGTACAACCGACTATGTCGCACGCCTCTTCTAGCCTCTTCCAAGCGCCTTACAACGTAGAGGGCGCTCAACCCGCCAATCTGTCAGCAGACATCATCAAGATGCTGATGGATAAAATGTCTAGTCTCGAAGCTTCTATCTCCGGTTCAAGCAATACTGTCATATGAACAAGTTTGCAGCGAGCCCATCCACCCTTCTGTCCCTATCCGACCATACCCCAACCATTGGGAGCTTCCTAAATTCACTCGCTTTCAGAGTAAGGAAGACCCACAACAACATCTACGGGCATTCAGACATGCCTGTTATCTTATCGCTCACGACGATGCGTTACTTCTACGCACATTTCCTATGTCGCTTTCTCGCCCCGCCCTTGACTGGTATAGTTCTCTTGCCAGACATTCTATCTTTTCATTCATCCAACTCGCCCAATTATTCGTTGACCATTTTTCTATCAATATCACTAAACAAGTTTCGATCACAGACCTTTACTCCATCAGGCAATTTGACGACGAATCGATAGCCGATTTTGTCGCCCGTTGGAGAAGCTTGATTAATCAGCTCTCCTTCTCCTTGCCTCAACCTGAGCTCATTGAGCTCTTTTCCCGAGCATGTGTCAATCATATCTTGTCCACCCTGCGGGTTCAAACCTTCCACACTTTCGATGAAGCTTTCATCATGGCCCGAAAGCTTGAACTCCGCGCCATTGAAGAAGATAAGGTCAAATTGTGTAACACTAACACAAGCACTAATGACCATTCTTCTTCCAGACCTTCTTCTGCCCACTCTCAATCCAAGGAGTCGGCAAACACTGTCATCTTTAGACCATCATCTTCAACAATGACCAACCAACCAACATCTTCAACATTAGACTACATCAATAAACATTTTCAACGTCAATCCATACAGCGTCAATTCACTCCAATTGGGGAGTCATATGCCTCTGTCTTGGATAAACTTGTCAAACAGGGGGTCCTCAATCTCCCTCCAATCTGACCACATCAATTCGACCCCTCAACACCTATCCCTGCATGGTACAGGGAAAACCACTTTTGCAACTATCACCGTGTCAAAGGCCATGACACGGATCACTGTCAAACTTTCAAAAACATCGTCCAGGACATGCTAGACAAAGGGAATCTTATTTTAGATAACCCGAATGCACCGCCCAACCAAAACCTTGACATCTTCAAGCAACCTCTTTCTAATCACCCGCCTACTCAAGACAACGTCCAAACCATGATCAATGACCCTCAAGACCATGATATACACACGGTCGACACTATCTTTTCTCTTATCCCTGACCAACCTTTTTCACAGGTGGAAGACCTTTCTTCCCCTATACCTCCTCCACATGGCGAAGAACTTTCTTCTCCCACTTGTCCTCCAGCGACTTCTCCCATATTAGAGGACGCTTTGACCACATCAACACCAGCTGCCTCACCTTCAACCTTATTATCATCCATAGACGATCATACCTTTTTGACTCCCCAACCACACACAGAAGCCATGACTACTCCGGCGCTCTTTCCTCTTGAAGAGCCCACACCTTTAATCCCTTCTCCATTGAGAGAAAAACCGTCCACATCTAAATCCAAACCCGCGCAGGCGTCCATCATATCCAAAGAGATTAAACCTCTTGGTGTTCGCCCCACATCTAATCTCACCTCGCATAAAGGTGGCCCTCAACCCAAACCAAAGAAGGCTACTAAACCACACCGGAGGCCTCCTCCCCCACCTTCATCATTACCTTCAATCTTGGGCCCACATCCATCTACTTTACTCGGAGTGCCTCTCACTCCCATACTTCACAGAGGTAAGTCACCTCCATTATTCTATCAACCCGTCAGACTTATACCTCCTTCAAACCATCGACCAACGCCTCCTTCGCCTCCCAAACCAATGTCACCAACCCTCTCTGCAATAAAACATCCCGACCTGTTAGCAGGTTCATATGCCTTGCTCTTACGGCAATTGTTGCAGTCCTCTCGTCTCAATCTCCCGCCTCTTAGACCATATCACTCTCTCGGACCAAAACCACCATAGCTCGATGACACTCGCATTTGTGCGTATCATCGCACGCCTGGGCACGACACGGAGCATTGTCATGCCCTCAAGGTCGTCATTCACCAATGTTTGGAGAATGGCACCTCTCTTCTCGACCACATCATCAACAAACCTTCAACACCACCCCACTCATCAACTCTCGGATCAAGGCCATCTTGGTTCGACAACTCTACATTCTGTCACTATCATCACACTCTGGGACATGACACCGAACGTTGTTGCGCTCTTAAAGCTGTCATTCGTCACCACCGGAAAAAGGATTCCTTTCTTATCAAGGATCCTCTCGACCCCCCTTTGACAAATTATCAACACCAACCCATACCTCTCCAACCTTGTCATCTAAATCGGGATCTCCACGTCAGACTAGAGTCCCTTCGCCGCCTTTAACCCCTTTATTCAACATCAACACAGTCCATCTGACCACTAAACCTCAATCGACCTTAACTAATCCGTCAAACATTCTCCCTAGCCGCTGGGGGAATTCAACCTTCATCCAAACTTCGACCAATTTTTCAACACAGTCTCGACCACATATCAATCACTCTTTCAACTTAACCTCAACTAGACTAGCAACCAAACATTTAACCCGACCTCAACCAAACATTCAACCCAACCAAAGACCAAATACCAACCAATCAACCTTCGACCAACCATTGACCAATTATCAACTGACCAAATCTCAACCAAACATTCGACCCAATCTTTTTATCCAAACATTCGACCCAACCTTTTTTATCAAAACATTCAACCCAGCCAATGACCAAATACCAACCAATCAACCTTCGACCAACCATTGACCAATTATCAACTGACCAAATCTCAACCAAACATTCGACCCAATCTTTTTATCCAAACATTCGACCCAACCTTTTTTATCAAAACATTCAACCAGCCTCGATCAATCAACAACCATCCACTCATCAATCAACACCTGACCAATTCGGAAAGAGGCAAATGGGGTAAGTTTGCTCCTAATTGACTCGGACCTTATCACGCACAAGTATACACCAGGGACTTATCAGACCCTGACCCCTTTTTATGCGTTACATCTGCGACTGTTCTACTGCTAGTCGAGTATTCGTCCACTTGACACTTAACTTGAGCTCGTCCCTTGAGCAATCCCCGTCCTCTTCATCCTATTTCCTTTCAACCCTATTCCTCTTAACAACTCCTATAACCCTTTTATGATGTATGGATGCTTTGTCCTAATAAAAGGGAGCCCTTGACCTTCTACAGTCTTGTCCATGACTCACACTTCTATCAAAACAAATCAAGATGTCAAAACATATCCATGGTCACTATATCAAGTCATATCAAAATCAAAAAAAAAGACAGACTGATCCCTCGAAGGACAGCTGTACTATCATTGCTATAATAAATAGACTACTCCCTCAAAGGACAGCTATTCAAAAGCCTTTATATTAAACAAAAATCTAGACCACTCCCTCGAAGGATGGCTATGACTACTCTGGCAATAAACAGCAACTTTTCTTAGAAGCTTCCCGCATCGATCAGCTTCGCAACCTGACCACCAAACAAATGACATCTCTATGCAGGCTTCCCGCATCGATCAGTCTGCCTCTTAAAAAAAAAAAAAAAAAAAATGAGTCACGGACTTGGCTTGTAGTTGTCTCAGGGTCTCCTATAAAAAGGGGCAAAGTTATCTCTGCTCTTAAAACGGGTTACCCTCTTTCCTCCTCCTCTCACCTGCTCAAGGGACTTCGAGCTCACTTTAATGTCTAAGTGATTCGATTACCGCTCTAACATAACTATGGTCAACGACGTCACGCATGAATGGGGCTCTTGGTTCTCATAACCCCTATCTATGCTATCTTTTTGGTCCTTGTCAATGAAAGAGCGATTCGCCTTTCATCTTTTCTCTGCACTTTGGTCACATTCACCTTCATCACTTGTCGATCAACTTCGCTCAACTCTCTTTTCAGACCATCAACATGACCTTGCCTATTCACCCTAGTTTCTATGGACATCAATCCACACGGAAACTATCGACTCGCCCCAATTTATGTTAAGCATAAACCAATACTTGCTGAAGCATAAATAGACCTCAATTCATTTTTAGCATACATCCATCACGCATATGGGATATTTCTAGGGATGAAAAACCCCTCAACCACTGTTGCAGAATACACCATTTGGAAAAGGCTGCAACATCTTTTTTTTTTTCCTCACCATCCCTTTGACCCTTCCTCCCTTCTAGGGAGAACTACATCGGCCTGAGGCCCTATCACCAGGGCTATGTAGGCAGCACTCAGTTGACATGGGGTCTTCTGGGGTTAGCTCGGCCGCATCCTTTCATCCTTTCGTCTATTCATCCATCCATCGCCCACCAACCATTGGAGATCATGCCTATCTCCTCTGACCTCGACCACTTCCAAGACATTGTTGCCTTGGTTGTTTTTGCATGTATGCTACCTCATGACTAGTTAGCAGAATTGTGCGCAGACCTTTTTGGACCCTCACAAGTATAGGATCGCACACCGGTTGATCCGCACTACTTGTGACTTTTTCGCATTTCTAGGAGCACTTCCTGAGCCCAGGATACCTGGAACGCGACGACCCATTTGGAGCTTCAGCTTAGATTGAGTGACCCGATCAGTAGACGACTAAATGTTGGGGCCCGGTTACTTCAATTTTGGCACTCCTCGACCCTTAACCTGCGACACTTTGGCCTGACCATCTCGTGCAGTGGTATGCACGCAATCACGACCTTTGCAGCGTTCACCCTCACCCCTTTTTCATCCGCTCTTTATCAAATCAGCACCCGATTCCCGGTTCCCTTCCCTCGTCTCCTGCTTTGAGGGGGAATACCTTATTCCTTACTCGGGGCATTTCGCTTCCTATTTTTGTCTTGCAGTTCATTCGAACAACCAACAAGACGAAATCAACCTTATCCCTCACCTGGGGCACTCACTCCTATTTTTGTCTTGCAGTTCGTCCAGAACAACCAACAAGACAAAAAGGGGCAAATGTAGACACCGAAATCGTGTCGACTCCCCTGGTCCTTCCTCATCTTATTCTTCTTCACCTATTGAACCCTTGCCGATCACTTGTTTCACCAACCTTGACCCTGGCAGCATGTAAAGAGGAGCACAGAGCTAAAGGTAGACTCTATCCCCATTATGCATCTGCCGACGTCGGTCTTTACCCGACCGATGTCGCTGACGTTGGTCACCTATCGGCCGACATCGGCAATCCTGCCGACGTCGGTCACCTTCCCCTTGTCCGTTATCAGTTACCATTCGGTTTCCCAAAATGGTTGACGAACCGTCTCTAGAACCGTCCCCGTCCTCCGCCTTCATCAACCTCCGCCAGCCATTCGAACCAAGAACCCTGAACGCTATCCCGAATGCTATTCAAAACGCTGATCAACCAACCTGCGAATTCCTCCACCAACCTGCGAACTCCGAGCGATCATCAACACTATGACATCAACTAATCTGCACACCATGGCTTTCATCACGTCTTCTACCAGGTAAGTCTTTATTATGTTTATTTCATTTCTTTCTTAGTTATTATTTATTTTCTATCATCCCGACTCTGTCCAAAACCCCCCCCCACTCTGTTCAGACCTCATCCCGACCTTGCCCAGACCCTGTCCCGACTCTATCCAAAACCCTACCCTGACCATATCAGACCCTGTCCCGACTGTTCAGACCTGTCCCGACTCTGTTCAAACCCCCCAGACTCTCCCTGAACCTGTCCCAACTCTCTCAGACCCTGTCCCAAACCTTTTCCCAGAACCTGCCCCTACCGACGCCGGTCACTACCCCGACCGACGACGGCACCTTAACCGACGTCGGCACCTTCCCTAACCGACGCCGGCACCACAGAGACCGACGCCGGTGACTGTACAGAATAGAGCCGCATATCAGGTACGCTCTTTAATTTTCTGTCATTTATTTCTGTCATTATCATCTACTTTCGTCCAATATTCTGCTCTTTTTTTAGCAGTGGGTTGATATCCTTCTAGGGAGTCTTCGTACTTCCGGGATCGGGCGTTCGCCTGACAGCCCACCATATCTTTGACTGACGTTTTTCCGTGTTTTAGCCTTTTCTTCGCAGGTGTCATTCCTCCACAGCAAAAGAGGAGAATCTTTCAACGTCTGATTTCAGTGCGCACGACTATATCAGGTACTTCTAGCCTTAACCATCTTTTAGTTTCTTATTTCTTCTTTGAATGTAGAAAGCAATTTTGCATTAGAAACATTCTGGCACGCCCGGTGGGACACTAGGTCCTCCTTGGGTTCTTTCTTTCTTTCATTCATTTAGGTGCATTAGGTTTCTTCCTTTTCGCCTCCTTTCGTCTCTTCTTAAACGACATCATAAGCAGAACTAAAATGAACATTTCTTTCTTTCTTGCATTTCTAGACTAGTTAAAACTCATATTCTTCGACTCTTTCTCCATTCGTCTTCATACGAATAAACATTTCGACTTGGACATTAAAACACTTTGCATTTATTTCTGTTTGCCTGCATCTTTTAGACCACACATAGTAATTAAACCGCATATTGAATTAATCTAGATCACTTGATGTTACACGACCAAACCACCTGCACAAAACAAACATAAAACTTACCTGAGACAAGGCCCGACTGGGATTTCATCCCCCAGCGGATACCTTACCCGTCCCGATGACCCTACTTGGATTTCATCACCAAGGGGGAAGCCCACTCCGTTCTCTGGCGGAGTCTAATCTCTAGGCGAGGTATATTTTGGCTAAGCGAAACCAGCTAACCATTGGAATCGTGAAGTGAGGGGAGCTTGCTCCTTAGCACCAGGCCGCGTACCAGACCCTAACACAGACTTCTTGAGCGCCTTAACAAAACCCGAAACCATCCATAGATTGCTTCTTCTAGGACCTGACTCACAAAGCCAACCTTCCTCTACACACATTCTAAGGCATAAGCCACTGTAATCCTAATAATTTACTTCTAGGGTTTTAGGATCTGCTTGTGTCTTCATCTTTTTCGTTCTTATCTGCTTGTTTGAGCTTGTGAGGACGTTCTTTCTTGCCTTGAATGGTTCTGACACGTAGTCAAACCAAGGCTCTTCTTAACCACGCTAGCCATCAATCGTTTTCGCCTACCCCGTCTATAAACAATCATATAATGGAGTTCTATTTGAAGACCGAAAGAATTCCTACCAGACTATCTCCAACCCAGACGCCTATCATCTCAGAAGGGGACCAAGACTTTGCAAGATTCTTGGACCTCAATACCGCAGCCCTCCAAAACTATCTCGCAAGAAAACCAATGCGGGACCTTTTGGACAACGTGGCGATGACATCAACACCGTTCGCCACCCAACCTTTTACGACTCAACATTTCGCCTCAACCATTAACCCGACCATGGCCTATACGCAAAGTTTGGCCTCCTCGTCTATTTTTAGACCAACCTCCACTGGGGTTTCGTTACCCCCTCAACCACTTGCAATTCAACCAAGTTCTACAACATACCAGAACTTGATTGTCTCGACCCCTCACACTCTTGCGCCTATATATGCAGGAGTGCCTACCTCGCCCTTTGTTAATGCCGTCACACAACCTCCTTTGGCGGTACCTAGTCAGCCTATGCCTTCTACCTTCATAACCCAACCACCCTTAACCTCTACTTCCCCCCTGCGACTAGTCATCCGTACATTGTACAACCGACTATGTCGCACGCCTCTTCTAGCCTCTTCCAAGCGCCTTACAACCTAGAGGGCGCTCAACCCGCCAATCTGTCAGCAGACGTCATCAAGATGCTGATGGATAAAATGTCTAGTCTCGAAGCTTCTATCTCCGGTTCAAGCAATACTTTGTCATATGAACAAGTTTGCAGCGAGCCCATCCACCCTTCTGTCCCTATCCGACCATACCCCAACCATTGGGAGCTTCCTAAATTCACTCGCTTTCAGAGTAAGGAAGACCCACAACAACATTTACGGGCATTCAGACATGCCTGTTATCTTATCGCTCACGATGATGCGTTACTTCTACGCACGTTTCCTATGTCGCTTTCTCGCCCTGCCCTTGACTGGTATAGTTCTCTTGCCAGACATTCTATCTTTTCATTCATCCAACTCGCCCAATTATTCGTTGACCATTTTTCTATCAATATCACTAAACAAGTTTCGATCACAGACCTTTACTCCATCAGGCAATTTGACGACGAATCGATAGCCGATTTTGTCGCCCATTGGAGAAGCTTGATTAATCAGCTCTCCTTCTCCTTGCCTCAACCTGAGCTCATTGAGCTCTTTTCCCGAGCATGTGTCAATCATATCTCGTCCACCCTGCGGGTTCAAACCTTCCACACTTTCGACGAAGCTTTCATCATGGCCCGAAAGCTTGAACTCCGCGCCATTGAAGAAGATAAGGTCAAATTGTGTAACACTAACACAAGCACTAATGACCATTCTTCTTCCAGACCTTCTTCTGCCCACTCTCAATCCAAGGAGTTGGCAAACACTGTCATCTTTAGACCATCATCTTCAACAATGACCAACCAACCAACATATTCAACATTAGACTACATCAATAAACATTTTCAACGTCAATCCATACAGCGTCAATTCACTCCAATTGGGGAGTCATATGCCTCTGTCTTGGATAAACTCGTCAAATAGGGGGTCCTCAATCTCCCTCCAATCCGACCACATCAATTCGACCCCTCAACACCTATCCCTGCGTGGTACAGGGAAAACCACTTTTGCAACTATCACCGTGTCAAAGGCCATGACACGGATCACTGTCAAACTTTCAAAAACATCGTCCAGGACATGCTAGACAAAGGGAATCTTATTTTAGATAACCCGAATGCACCGCCCAACAAAAACCTTGACATCTTCAAGCAACCTCTTTCTAATCACCCGCCTACTCAAGACAACGTCCAAACCATGATCAATGACCCTCAAGACCATGATATACACACGGTCGACACTATCTTTTCTCTTATCCCTGACCAACCTTTTTCACAGGTGGAAGACCTTTCTTCCCCTATACCTCCTCCACATGGTGAAGAACTTTCTTCTCCCACTTGTCCTCCAGCGACTTCTCCCATATTAGAGGACGCTTTGACCACATCAACACCAGCTGCCTCACCTTCATCCTTATTATCATCCATAGACGATCATACCTTTTTGACTCCCCAACCACACACAGAAGCCATGACTACTCCGGCGCTCTTTCCTCTTGAAGAGCCCACACCTTTAATCCCTTCTCCATTGAGAGAAAAACCATCCACATCTAAATCCAAACCCGCGCAGGCGTCCATCATATCCAAAGAGATTAAACCTCTTAGTGTTCGCCCCACATCTAATCTCACCTCGCATAAAGGTGGCCCTCAACCCAAACCAAAGAAGGCTACTAAACCACACCGGAGGCCTCCTCCCCCACCTTCGTCATTACCTTCAATCTTGGGCCCACATCCGTCTACTTTACTCAGAGTGCCTCTCACTCCCATACTTCACAGAGGTAAGTCACCTCCATTATTCTATCAACCCGTCAGACTTATACCTCCTTCAAACCATCGACCAACGCCTCCTTCGCCTCCCAAACCAATGTCACCAACCCTCTCTGCAATAAAACATCCCGACCCGTTAGCAGGTTCATATGCCTTGCTCTTACGGCAATTGTTGCAGTCCTCTCGTCTCAATCTCTCGCCTCTTAGACCATATCACTCTCTCAGACCAAAACCACCATGGTTCGATGACACTCACATTTGTGCGTATCATCGCACGCCTGGGCACGACACGGAGCATTGTCATGCCCTCAAGGTCATCATTCACCAATGTTTGGAGAATGACACCTCTTTTCTCGACCACATCATCAACAAACCTTCAACACCACCCCACTCATCAACTCTCGGATCAAGGCCATCTTGGTTCGACAACTCTACATTCTGTCACTATAATCACACTCCGGGACATGACACCAAACGTTGTTGTGCTCAAAAAAGCTGTCATTCGTCACCACCGGAAAAAGGATTCCTTTCTTATCAAGGATCCTCTCGACCCCCCCTTTGACAAATTATCAACACCAACCCATACCTCTCCAACCTCGTCATCTAAATCGGGATCTCCACGTCAGACTAGAGTCCCTTCGCCGCCTTTAACCCCTTTATTCAACATCAACACAGTCCATCTGACCACTAAACCTCAATCGACCTTAACTAATCCGTCAAACATTCTCCCTAGCCACTGGGGGAATTCAACCTTCATCCAAACTTCGACCAATTTTTCAACACAGTCTCGACCACATATCAATCACTCTTTCAACTTAACCTCAACTAGACTAGCAACCAAACATTTAACCCGACCTCAACCAAACATTCAACCCAACCAAAGACCAAATACCAACCAATCAACCTTCGACCAACCATTGACCAATTATCAACTGACCAAATCTCAACCAAACATTCGACCCAATCTTTTTATCCAAACATTCGACCCAACCTTTTTTATCAAAACATTCAACCCAGCCAACGACCAAATACCAACCAATCAACCTTCGACCAACCATTGACCAATTATCAACTGACCAAATCTCAACCAAACATTCGACCCAATCTTTTTATCCAAACATTCGACCCAACCTTTTTCATCAAAACATTCAACCAGCCTCGATCAATCAACAACCATCCACTCATCAATCAACACCTGACCAATCCGGAAAGAGGCAAATGGGGCAAGTTTGCTCCTAATTGACTCGGACCTTATCACGCACAAGTATACACCAGGGACTTATCAGACCCTGACCCCTTTTTATGCGTTACATCTGTGACCGTTCTACTGCTAGTCGAGTATTCATCCACTTGACACTTAACTTGAGCTCGTCCCTTGAGCAATCCCCGTCCTCTTCATCCTATTTCCTTTCAACCCTATTCCTCTTAACAACTCCTATAACCCTTTTATGATGTATGGATGCTTTGTCCTAATAAAAGGGAGCCCTTGACCTTCTACAGTCTTGTCCATGACTCACACTTCTATCAAAACAAATCAAGATGTCAAAACATATCCATGGTCACTATATCAAGTCATATCAAAATCAAAAAAAAAGACAGACTGATCCCTCGAAGGACAGCTGTACTATCATTGCTGTAATAAATAGACTGCTCCCTCAAAGGACAGCTATTCAAAAGCCTTTATATTAAACAAAAATCTAGACCACTCCCTCAAAGGATGGCTATGACTACTCTGGCAATAAACAACAACTTTTCTTAGAAGCTTCCCGCATCGATCAGCTTCGCAACCTGACCACCAAACAAATGACATCTCTATGCAGGCTTCCCGCATCGATCAGTCTGCCTCTTAAAAAAAAAAAAAAAATGAGTCACGGACTTGGCTTGTAGTTGTCTCAGGGTCTCCTATAAAAAGGGGCAAAGTTATCTCTGCTCTTAAAACGGGTTACCCTCTTTCCTCCTCCTCTCACCTGCTCAAGGGACTTCGAGCTCACTTTAATGTCTAAGTGATTCGATTACCGCTCTAACATAACTATGGTCAACGATGTCACGCATGAATGGGGCTCTTGGTTCTCATAACCCCTATCTATGCTATCTTTTTGGTCCTTGTCAATGAAAGAGCGATTCGCCTTTCATCTTTTCTCTGCACTTTGGTCACATTCACCTTCATCACTTGTCGATCAACTTCGCTCAACTCTCTTTTCAGACCATCAACATGACCTTGCCTATTCACCCTAGTTTCTATGGACACCAATCCACACGGAAACTATCGACTCGCCCCAATTTATGTTAAGCATAAACCAATACTTGCTGAAGCATAAATAGACCTCAATTCATTTTTAGCATACATCCATCACGCATATGGGATATTGCTAGGGATGAAAAACCCCTCAACCACTGTTGCAGAATACACCATTTGGAAAAGGCTGCAACATCTTTTTTTTTTTCCTCACCATCCCTTTGACCCTTCCTCCCTTCTAGGGAGAACTACATCGGCCTGAGGCCCTATCACCAGGGCTATGTAGGCAGCACTCAGTTGACATGGGGTCTTCTGGGGTTAGCTCGGCTGCATCCTTTCATCCTTTCATCCATTCATCCATCCATCGCCCACCAACCATTGGAGATCATGCCTATCTCCTCCGACCTCGACCACTTCCAAGACATTGTTGCCTTGGTTGTTTTTGCATGTATGCTACCTCATGACTGGTTAGCAGAATTGTGCGCAGACCTTTTTGGACCCTCACAAGTATAGGATCGCACACCGGTTGATCCGCACTACTTGTGACTTTTTCGCATTTCTAGGAGCACTTCCTGAGCCCGGGATACCTGGAACGCGACGACCCATTTGGAGCTTCAGCTTAGATTGAGTGACCCGATTAGCAGACGACTAAATGCTGGGGCCCGGTTACTTCAATTTTGGCACTCCTCGACCCTTGACCTGTGACACTTTGGCCTGACCATCTCGTGCAGTGGTATGCGCGCAATCACGACCTTTGCAGCGTTCACCCTCACCCCTTTTTTATCCGCTCTTTATCAAATCAGCACCCGATTCCCGGTTCCCTTCCCTCATCTCCTGCTTTGAGGGGGAATACCTTATTCCTTACTCAGGGCATTTTGCTTCCTATTTTTGTCTTGCAGTTCATTCGAACAACCAACAAGACAAAATCAACCTTATCCCTCACCTGGGGCACTCACTCCTATTTTTGTCTTGCAGTTCGTCCAGAACAACCAACAAGACAAAAAGGGGCAAATGTAGACACCGAAATCATGTCGACTCCCCTGGTCCTTCCTCGTCTTATTCTTCTTCGCCTATTGAACCCTTGCCGATCACTTGTTTCACCAACCTTGACCCTGGCAGCATGTAAAGAGGAGCACAGAGCTAAAGGTAGACTCTATCCCCATTATGCATCTGCCGACATCGGTCTTTACCCGACCGATGTCGCCGACGTCGATCACCTATCAGCCGACGTCGGCAATCCTGCCGATGTCGGTCACCTTCCCCTTGTCCGTTATCAGTTACCATTCGGTTTCCTGAAACGGTTGACGAACCATCTCTGGAACCGTCCCCGTCCTCTGCCTTCATCAACCTCCGCCAGCCATTCGAACCAAGAACCCCGAACGCTATCCCGAACGCTATTCAAAACGTTGATCAACCAACCTGTGAATTCCTCCACCAACCTGCGAACTCTGAGCGATCATCAACACTACGACATCAACTAATCTGCACACCATGGCTTTCATCGCGTCTTCTACCAGGTAAGTCTTTATTATGTTTATTTCATTTCTTTCTTAGTTATTATTTATTTTCTATCATCATGACTCTGTCCAAAACCCCCCCCAGACTCTGTTCAGACCTCACCCCGACCTTGCCCAGACCCTATCCCGACTCTATCCAAAACCCTACCCTGACCATATCAGACCCTGTCCCGACTGTTTAGACCTGTCCCGACTCTGTTCAAACCCCCCAGACTCTCCCTGAACCTGTCCCAACTCTCTCAGACCCTGTCCCGAACCTTTTCCCAGAACCTGCCCCTACCGACGCCGGTCACTACCCCGACCGATGACGGCACCTTAACCGACATCGGCACCTTCCCTAACCGACGCCGGCACCACAGAGACCGACGCCGGCGACTGTGCAGAACAGAGCCGCATATCAGGTATGCTCTTTATTTTTCTGCCATTTATTTCTATCATTATCATCTACTTTCGTCCAATATTCTGCTCTTTTTTTAGCAGTGGGTTGATATCCTTCTAGGGAGTCTTCGTACTTCTGGGATCGGGCATTCGCCTGACAGCCCACCATATCTTTGACTGACGTTTTTCCGTGTTTTAGCCTTTTCTTCGCAGGTGTCATTCCTCCACAGCAAAAGAGGAGAATCTTTCAACGTCTGATTTCGGTGTGCACGACTATATCAGGTACTTCTAGCCTTAACCATCTTTTAGTTTCTTATTTCTTCTTTGAATGTAGAAAGCAATTTTGCATTAGAAACAATTTGATAGATCAGACTTATTCCTTAACACCTCAATTTCTACATTCTCAAGTGGACTATCTTAAAATAGGTCTCCAATGAAAAAATATTCCTCTTGGACTTGTACACATACCTCATGTTACTTCTCACTCTCTTTCTCATGGTCAACTTTCATCTTCTTTGTAGGCATGGTCTCAAAAATAATGATTTCTTGTTCTTTGAAAGATTAAGGCCAATAGAGGTTTGTATTGACCTCAAAATATTTATTTGGACTTTACTCTTGCTCACCTATGACATTTTGGACAATTTCATCTCGATCATCTAGGACATTTTGGACGATGTCAACTTTTTTACCATCACTTGTAACCAGCTCTAAAGGAGTTGTAGACCCTTTGAGAGATTTAAAATCTTTAAAAATGTCTTCAAATATATACCACAAGTAATCATATTCACTTTTATTATCATCATGAAGGGTAATGATAAGAAATACTCCTTCATTCTCTTCCTTAGCATACAAAATAACTTCATCCAAGATTTTGTCTTCAACACAAAGACTTACCTCTTCCTCAAAACTTTGGATCTCTTGAGGGATCTTAAATTGTTTCTCAACTATCACATCATGAATTTGATTCTCAAGGGCCACAAGATCTTTCATTTCTTTATTTGTGATTCCAAGACTAGGCATCTTGAAGTCTTGTGACTTAGTCCAATTAGGTTTTCAAGGAGTTATACTTTCTTAAAGAAATAATTATGAGTTTTTTACAATAAAATACTCCTATTTAGGTTCCCATACCATAGATACATCAAGGTAAATTGTGGTGGGGTGAGGACAAGATGAACTAGTTGGTGGAGGTGGCACATAGAACTCAAAATTAGATTGTGATTGAAAAGTAGGGGGTTATTTTGGAAGCTCTTGAGGAAGGGGAGGTAGAACTTGGGATAAAACCACTTGATTTACTCCCTTCCACTATTCAAACACTTCATTCACATCTAATTTATCTTGAGGTATCTCTTTAGGAATGGTAAATTGGGTATGTTTAAGCATAGGATATTATTTTGGGTCTAAACCTTCCATCTCACCTTGAAATAAAAATTTCATCTTTTCCTCTAACTCTTCAATTTACTTGGATAATTTATCTCAAAAAATTCTCTCTTAAAGTTCATAATAATCATCATGATCATAAGTAATACATGAGGGCTAGCATATAACACAAAGAGCTTCTTGAGGAATAGTGGGAAGAACTTACAAAGGATAAACTTCATTCATATCTTCACACTCCTTATAAACCAAACATCTATCCTCTTTCTTCCCCCATGATTCCAATATCTTACTCAAGCTGAATATATTAGTATTATAAGTCTTTTCTTGATGAAGGGAGAGAGGGTTTTTAATAGGATCAATATCCTTCTCAACTTCACATCTTTTGTCAAGACTTTTCTCCTCTTTGTTTCCCCATGACTCCACTATCTTACTCCAACTTAGGGTTTTGAAATTATGAGTCTCTTTTTGAGGTGATAGGGATGCAATGTGAGATGGAAATGAGGACATGAACTCCACTTCCTTTACTTCAAACATGTACTACTGCATATGATAATTATCCAACTTGATCTACCTATCAAGATTAGCTTCAAATACAATATTTTTCTTTTAGACTCTATCTTCCAACTGATTGGGAGAAGGATGACTTTGATAACATTGATTGGGATCATAAGTAGGGATCAAATATGTCTGATAGGAAACTTAGGGAAGTGGATATTAAGGTTTATATGTTTGGTGAGGTTGCATTTCATGAACTCCTAGCCTATCCTCTAAGGAAAAAACGAGGTCACTCACATCAAGCATCTCACTTGTGAGCCTTTGTCAATTTTCTCTCTCAATAGGTACTCTATTTTGAATAATTAAAATTCATCTCTCACCTTATGAAAAATATGACTAGGAATCTCTATACCACATCCCCTTTGTGTTTCAAGATCTAACATATACTTATCATACCCCAAAAGTGTTTGTTTGAAGGTGGAAATGGATTGACTTGACAAGTAGCTAGGTTGACTAAGAGAAAAAAGACATTGAGAAGTATAGTTATATTAATGATATACTTCATGAAAAGGCTGGTACACCTCATGATAAGGTTGATTAAGGACTTGTTCATATTCATTAAAATCAATAACACGAAGGAAAATGTTACCAAAAATATTCAAAGGATAACCTCAGATACTTTACGATCTGATATATCTTTGGAGTCACCATTGATGCCTTTTTAGATGTCGCTGAAGGTTGATTGTTCAGAGACAACACCAAAAATATCTCAACTTCTTGGACCAAGAGTCTCACTAGCTATGCTAAAAATTATTATCACTTGGATTTTCACCCTTTTAGGAGATGGTAAATCTCTCCTCATCCAAGTGGACTAATTGAGACACCTCTAGACTTGTGGGTAGCCTAAGGATGAGGTGAATCTATAGATAGGGATAGCTCCCTTGATGTACCACTTTGGATCACAACTACACTTAACATGGGGGGTGAAAATGGAAAGAGATGGCTAAAAAAATTATCCTAAGGTAAGTGATACACCAAATATATTGATGACTTCCAACCATATGCATCTTACACTTTAAATCAAGGGACAAACTGAACATACACTTCTCCAATCTTCATCATCTCGCATCAATGCTACATTGTGAGGTTATGGATGAATGTAAAAATCTAGGAGGACTATACATGAGGCCTATGAGGGAAATAATTAATATACTAACTCACTAAATCCTTGACATTTCCTAGAACACTTCACATGCATTTCAAGAATAATGTTTCCAACTACAAATAGGATGAAATAATGAAAGAACATGCTAAGAAATCCATAGTCTTCACTTATGCCAAAATAAAACATTCCAAATAAAAATAATAATAAAATTCATGTATGAGGTAAACATAAGTAGTCTTACTAATCAAAAGGTAAAAAAATTATTAGGGATTTACCATACTCAAGTGGAGCATGAGTATAATTGCCAAAATGGCTAGTTCTTATAGAACTTAAGAGAGAGAGGACAAGAGAGAAGTCCAAGGGTCAAAATGACACTTGAAAAGCTAATATAAATATTTATTTGTGAATTGGAAGAGGATATGAGATGAACCACCCAATGTTAGGAAGTACAAATGTTAATCCAAGTCATAAACCTCATGAAAAGTGGCATGAAAACTCCTTGATTGGCTCAAAAAAACTACCTTCATGATTGACCCTATTTAAATTAATTATAACTAATTATTACCATGTATAATGATTAAAAATAATGATAAGGGTCTTATTCATGCCTCTCCATTAATTTTTTTCATTCTTGGTTCTCTGGAAACATCTATAACTAAGCCATCATCATTTGTTATCAATAAAACTTCTCTTCTATGAACCCTGCACACTTGTCCTAAAAATTGGAATAATTTTCTCATGAAAATCCATTATATTACGTTGATGACAAGTTTAAATACCCTAAATGTCCTTATAATCATGAGGGGAACCTTAAAATCACTTTCCCTTAGAGTTCTCGCACTTCTCACTAGCTTGTCCAATATGCAAATTTTGACTGGCTAAGATGAGATCTCCTATTGAGGAACTTAAAAGTTTTTTTTAGGAATTAAATAAATATTCATAGTTATAAAAATTATTAACATTTTTCCCAAAGTTGGTTTCATCTTTAGAATCCTCCTAGTACCTGCACAACATAAAAAATGGTCAAAAATACCTTGTTTCTACCATGTTCATATAGATTCCATACAACCAAAAACATATGAGGGAGACTGAGTGAGTCCTATACAATTTAAAATAGTTTTCATGATAAAACTATTCCATTATATTAGCTTTCTATCTCCATTTATCTAGACTGGTCCTTGTAAGGATTTTGTAGGGTTTTAGGCCCATTTTACCTCTAAAGGTTAATTCATAAATTTATGACATTGGAGTTGTAGAAAAATCTCAAAATAATGATCTTAAATTACCCTATTAACATCTCCAAACACCTTGATCATCCATGCATAACCTCCAAAAAGATATGAGTATTTGAACATCCTCTATCAAGCTCTTTTCCTCCTTTCTTGCATTTCTGAATTGGTATCTAAGCCAAAAATGGATTGCATTGGTTTTATCTAACCTATAAAAGTTTGAAACCTCTTTAATCTTCCCATACATATTTTACAATAGGTTTAAATTATTTTCTAGGGCCAAAAGTGTGAAAGACCTCATCTTAGGACACTAGGCCTAACTATGCCTAGTAAATATAAATTGTCTTTGAATCCCAAAATGACCTTTTTTGTCTCCCATACATTCAAATATCTCAAAAAAAATTTCACACACCCAAAAATAATTTTATAATCTAATTTAAATGTTGGTTAAGGGTAAAAAATAAAATGACCTATCACTTGAAGACTTTGTTTAGCCATGTCAAGTAAGCTTGACAACACCTTTGCCATCTAAACCATCCTATTTGACTTATATTCATTCCATAATATATAATTACTCTTAAATTATTTTTAAAAAAATTATTCAGCCAATTTTAAATCTCACATGAGGTTGAAAGTGGAAATGTTCTATCATTTGGACCTCTAGGCCTAATTAAGCCTATATGCCTATCTACAAATTTGAGAATTTTAGAGTATCATACTTTAATTTTACAAAATGTTCTATGTTTTCATGATTTAATTATGTGTCTATATTATGTAAATACTTATTTCAATTTCCCCTTGGCTTATGGTTACTCCTTTCTACCCTATTCCTCAGACCCTATCAATTTTGGTATAAGGGGAAGTAACCCCTATTTGAGACAAAACAAGGGCACATACCCTATTTTTATATAAAAAATACACTTGTATGGGATAATTCAAGTGTTGAATTTTCTCAACACAAATTTTAAATCCTTTTTCTATCCATTTTATCTTCAAACTCCCTTCCAAACTAAAACAAACTATGTGGAAGTTGATTGTGCAGGAGTTTCTTCAAAATGACTGTGTCCTAATTGTTTGAGAACCCTGTAGGTATAGATTTTTTTTATATCCATTGTAAAAGGAATATTTTCCTTGATTATGTCATGAGATATTGTCTTCAATCTTAATTTAACACCTTGACCTTTCATACCCTTCACATTATTGAACCTCTCATGACTGAGTCTTAACGTTGACTGTGTCATGCCTCTAAGGAAGATACATGTAGGTTATTTTGTAGTGTTTTGACCTTAAGGAAATTAAAATACCCTTATTGAAGCTATATTAAGGTTAAAATTCAAATATTTACTTGATTTTATCACTCTAACCTATCATGGATCACTCATACTCTTTGATTCACAAGACTATGTTTTTTCTTGATTATATTTTAACTTAAGAAGGACCCCTATAGGTGGACTTATCATGAGTTAGACCATAAACATAATGCGTAAAGACAAAATTTTAATATCTCTATGGTTACATATCAATGGTTGGAACCATTTTTTAATTTTAGGTCTATGCAATACCACCTTAGGTGCTAAGTCTCATCTTACTTCTTGTCTCAGTTAACATAGTTGATTGTAAGTGAGTTTCAAGACCTATAAATGGTGATTTTCATGATTAAAATTTTAAATTATGATTAATGGAAAATTTATGGTTCTTTTAAGTCACTTAACACATGCTTGGAGTCACTTTATTCACCACTTCAAACACTACCTCCCTATCAATCTAGGTGTTACCCTGACTATGACTATTGCTTATTTAGTAAACCTGTATGTATAATTTTCATGAATCATGTCATTGGGAATAATTTTTGAGTGTTACCTTGAAGTTATAAATACCATTTTTTATATTATTAATTAATTCCATACATTCACATAAAACTTAACCTCTCCAATAGTATGTCTTTTGGATTGTGTGCTGCCTTAATGAAATTGTAGGTGTGCATTAGCTTAGTGTACATATTGAAGGTGTGTTTGGGAGTTGAAGAAAAAAAATATATCATCCCTCTTCATATTCATGATCTTATTTGTATGCACTAATTTTTGAAGAGATATTCAAACCATGAATACATACCCATTGCATTTTAAAATTATTGAATCCTTTTGGATTTCAGAAAAGACTGTAGATGGCACTACCATAATTTAATAGCCAAAAGGGAAATTTTGATCCCTCCTCCTGGTAATAAATCCATATGAACAAATCAACTTATTCCTTTTTAAATCTTAAAATTTATGGTGAGGATATATAATTATTGCATTTGGGATGATTAAAGCTCAAATTAAGAGCGTTATAATGAATCTCCAAAAGGTTGAGGTACTCTGTTTACATTTTATCTTGTCAATTCAACTTTAAAATAGATTTTATAATGTCAAAATTAGTATAATACTTTGATGAGAGTATATTAACTTTTTAAAAAATCTTTGTGACACCTATGACTCTTTGCTAGCACTTATAGGTAGATGGACACTTTCAAGATATAGGCTGTAAGTGTGAAGATTGGGTAATATTCACTATGTTATATAGGTAGTGCACAAGAGGTATATAATTGGGATTCAATATAGATCTTATCAAAGTTAAAAAATACACTCTCCTCACCTTAAAATATTTTAAACACTTCTCTAATATCCTCTTCCATCATGACATCATTCTGAGATACCTACATATTTAAAGCGCTACTTGTATATGCATAGTTTATTGACTACACCTATGAAGAATTTCTTAGAGAATTAGATTGGAAGGTGAAGGAATTGATGGGACATGATAAAAAATTATAATAGACATATCAAAATCCTTTGAATATGTTTTCAAATCATTAAGATTTGGAAATGATGATAATAATCTTGTCATCCCATATAAAACCAAGATGATTTTCTAATCAAATAAATGTAAAACTTGAAAATAACCATGTAAATCATTATAGGAGGGATTAAAAATAATCTGGAACCAATATCATCAAGTGTATTTTATGGGCATTCTCAAACCAAGGCAAAACCTATAGGGTACATAGATTAGTAAGAAGATTTGAAAGCTCAACTTCATGAGGATGGTTAATGAAATATAGGCCACAATTTTTAAAAATAATTATATTTAAATTAATTTATTTTAGTTTACAACAACCTCCAAAAATAATTTTCCCTAAAAAATATCGAGTTGTCTGTACCCATCAAAAACCTGAAAGTCAATCATGCTTGCCAAGAAGGGTGAAAAGGGAGTAGAATGAATTTGAGAAAGAAATGGAACTTATAGATCAAAAATAATGTGGAAATAAGCTTGGAAAATTTTGAGAGGTATTTTTTGATCCTTTCCAATGTGGAACACTTCCCAAAGAGGTCATACAAGTGCCAAACTCTTCTTTTCTTCAAGAAAACTACTATTTTTCTGAGGGACCTACCGCTTTTTAGTTATAAACGGTTGGTTAAGACCTAATATAACACATTGGGTATTAAATAACCCTTTATAATCCTTACACTTCCTAATAAACCTACACACCTCATTAAATGCACCTTTTGACCCCTAAAATGACTCAAAAGGACATGTTGACTAATGAAAAAAGTGACCAAGGCTAATATATAATTGAATGACATTAAATGACCTATTATATACCTTGTGACTAAATATTAAACCCCATAAAACACTTAAAAGTTATTTTTTTTACTAGGGGTGCCCTAATTTGACTTAAAAGCCAAATTTGGTCAACAGTACCATCAAGTGCAAATCAAGGAGGTTGTTAAGCCCAAAACAACCTTTAAGACTGAATGGGGTTATTTCACCTATAACATGATTCCATTTAGACTCAAGAATGTACTATCCATATTATTCAAGGTAGTAATCACTACCTTCAAGGACTTTATCCATAAATTCTTCCAAGTATATCTTGACAACTAGACTATGTATGGCCTTGTAAAATATCACTATGATAATCTGTGCCTCATTTTTGAGAGGTACAAGGAGCTCCATATCTCCTTAATATAAATTTCATCTTCAAAAATTCATTTTGGATATTTATTGAGCACATCATCTACAAGGATGGTTTACTTGTTGATCCAGTAAAAATAGCCATAATAATCTAGCTCCAAACTCCCTCAACACAAAAAACATTCATGCCTTTCTTGGCCATTGTGGTTACTATAAGAAGTTCATTCATAGCTATGCAAATATCAAAAAACCTCTAGAGTATCTCTTGTGTAAGGATGGCCCTTTCTACTAGGGCAAGGTGCAAGAACAGGCCTTTGAGATATAAAAGCTGAAATTAGCTAGTGCATGAATTCTATAATTTCTTAACTAGACAACTCTTTTCAACATTTGCATTGATGTTTTGGGCTCTACCATTGGTGCCATATTAGGAAAAAAAATTGAAGGTAATATTGACCACCCCATATTCTTCACAAGTATAAAATTGATGTAGGTAGAGCATAATTATACCATCATCAAGCATGAGGTGTTGGAAATAGTCCATGCTTTACAAAAATTTAGGCAATACCTACTAGCTACCCCATTTATCTTCTTCATAGATCATGAGGCACTCAAGTACCTCATGAAAAAGCCTATTTTACATGGCCACATATGAAGATATATTATTCTCTTCTAAGAGTTCCAATTGTCTATAGTCAACAAACTTGGTAAGTAAAATATGGGGCTAGACCATTTGTCTCACACTAATTTTGGTGATGCCATGATGTTGATTGAGGATTACATCAAGGTTTAGCATGTTTTTTAAGATATAATATATATTTTTTATTTCTTGACATTAGGGTTCTTGCCATAGACCTTGTCCACTAAGGAAAAGAAACAACTCATGGTCTATATTTCCCCTTCCAACTCATTGAGGGGGAGCTATACAAACTGAGTAGGGATGAAGTGTTGCATTGGTGTGTTTCATAACCCAAATTGGATTCCATCCTATATGAAGTTAATGAAGGTATCATGGGAGGTCATTGAAGTAGAGACACAAAAAAATGCAAGATATTATAGTCATATTTTTGGTGGCCAAGCCTATTCTAAGATATAAAAGAATATGCCAAGGCATGTAATGTATGACATCACACCAAAAATCCCAACCACCAAGATGAGATGCCTTTCATCCCCATTCTTAACCAAGCATCACTAAAAAAATAGACCATTAAATTTGTTGGCCCAATTACTCCTACATCATGATACATAGGTGAAAGATACATCTTACCATCCACTGACTATTTCACTGAGTGGGCTAAATATATACCAACTAAAGACTACATAGCTACAATAACTTCATTCATAGGAAAACATCATCAATAGGTATGGGTGCCCATTGAGTTTGACTAGCAATAGGGTCACTCATTTCATAAATTAAATGTTATGCATCCTTTTGATTGAATACATGGTGGTGCACCATAAGACCACCCCAATCATCATGAGGCCAATGACATAGATGAAACCTTTAACAAAATACTAGAAACATGCATAATGAAGATATTCAATGTTGTTGCAAAGATTGGGATGATCATGTTTTAGTGGTACTTTGGGCATATTTCACAACCTATAAGTACCTAAACAAGGCCACACCATTTCAACAAGTGTTTGGTGATAAATTAGTTCTTCCCATAGAATTCATGGTTCCCTCCATGTGCATTACACAAGGAAGCCACTTAGATTACTAGGAATCTTTAAGTGTAAGGTTGGAAGACTTGGAGTGCTTGGATGAGAAGCACACCCAAACCAAATGGAGTCATCAGGTTGAGAAATCATGCTAAAAGTGGTGGCATGATAAGACCATCAAGCATAAAGAGCTGACTAAAGGAGTATTGGTGTTTTTCTATGATTCTAAGTACTTAAGAACCCATGTAAGTTATAAATATGGTGGATGGGTCCATACATCATCCATCACATCTTGAAAATAGGTGCATGCAAGATACACATGTTTTTTGACAAAATGATTTCTAATAATTTCAATGGAAATCAATTAAAGCCTTACAAGTAGTAGAATGACACTTATGCCATGGAAACTCTGACTTCTTAGTCAACAGTTGGTTTGAGTTGAGCTGACTAGAATAAATTTTGGCACAAGTGAAACCACTCTTTTCTCTTTTTTTGTCCCTTAAATAGTGTATAAAGGTAGTGAGTGGTGTTTGGTAGCCACAATAACTTTTCATATCAACACTTCACAAACAATTCTATTTGGGTGAGTTGAGCACTTGTGCCCATAAGCGTATGAGGCCAAACATCTATGTAGTGGGCACATAAAGCTTACCAGGTGCAAGTAGAAGTAACTAGAGAGACATATGTGCAAGATGGAAAGTGTAGGCCCTTGAAAGTCCCAAAAATGAACCATTTTGGTGATACCTTTGTGTTAGTGTTACAAGAAGGCACATCGATTGATTCATTGCTAGATAAACCTAAAGGCAAGAAGTGAAGATGCCAAACATGGTTGAGTGCAAGGTAGATAGTGAAGATACAAATTATAAGAGTGAACAAGAGCATTAGGAGAGAAACAAAGAACTAGAGGGCCAATGCAAGGGATTTTTATGGGGTATGATAAGGCCAAGGCAACATGATGTCTATGAAATTAACCAAGGCAAGATGACATGTATGAAATCAACTAAGGTAAGATGACATGTAAGAAATCAGCTAAGGAAAGAAGCATGCTTGAAATAAGAGTGTAGTTAGATAAGAAGTGGAATTGGGGAGGTTGAGTGTGCACATGCAAGGTAATACACCTAGGTTACCACAATAAATTTTAAGGTCATGTTGAAGGATACACGTATAAAATGAAGTCATCTAAGACAACTAGCATCCACCTAGGAAGGATTAAGAAGTGACCGTTTGAACTACACATCACTTCACTAAAAAATACATTAGTAGCATTCAATGAGGTGGTAGTGGCATAAAGATATGCATTTAATGCATATAAAATAGGATATTTTTGAAGATTTAATATATTTTTGCATTTTATAAGAAGATCAAGAAACCTATGCCATTAATATTGCATTAATAATAGTGGTTGATAGAGAAAGGTATAAAAGGACAAATGGAAAACTTACTTAGGTTACCAAGTTAATGTTAACTCAAGACTTAGTGCAAACTTAGTGAGAAACTAGAGAGTTAAAGCAAGAAAAACCCTGTCACAGTGAGTATTTGAGAAATCCAAGTACTTTAGAGTGAACAGAGGCACATAAAGAGAGAGTGAATTCATGTTGAATACTAGTGCCAAGGATTGAAGAAATGTTCATGTAAAGAACTAGGATGAACCAAGAAGCTATCACTCAGGATACCATTAATGGCTAGTAAAACTTGGAGCTAAGAAAATAGTCATAAACTCTATGACTGTTGAATCACCAGTCACCGTTTGAGGTTTTGGCAAGTCACACCTTGTGAGGGTTGATAATAGAAGATTTAGAATGGTGAATAAGAGGAAGGAAACAAGCTCCACATTAGCATAGCTAGAACCCAAGTAGGTAAAAATTATTGAAGAAGTGTTTACCACTAAGACAAAGGCATAGAAAGTTGAGGTGGTTAGTGTTATAGTGGTAGATACTAAGGTGCTAACAAAAATGTCATATCAATATATACATTTCCCAATAGAGGTATTAATAAGAGAACTATAGCACTCTATGCATGTTGCTAGCTGAAGGAGTATAACCACTAGATGTCAAGCCATTTCCATGACTTGGTGCAAGAGTAAATGGTAGATATAGGGTGTAAGACCCCAGATGGTGATGCATTATTTGATGTCTCAATTTGAGACAAGCTAAAATCCTTAGGTGCAAATCAACTCCATGAATTTCCTTACTTTAAAAATCTTGAAGAGCTTGTTCAAGACCTTCTCTTGCATGTACACAAGGACCACATATACTTCACATGATGGTGCATGAATATCTCTTCATGGATGATAAAATGGATAACCAAGAT
Organism: Torreya grandis; assembly: GCA_037957365.1. Taxonomy (NCBI): domain Eukaryota; kingdom Viridiplantae; phylum Streptophyta; class Pinopsida; order Cupressales; family Taxaceae; genus Torreya; species Torreya grandis. The sequence goes on from JARHVA010004279.1 coordinate 642,921, forward strand.
TCTAAACACTGATAGAGACATCCATCAATTAATAGATGATTAAAAAAGGTAGAACACATCATGAAGCTCATGAATTAATTCATGTGGGGCTATATGTTCCCAATGACCAAATGCAAGGACCCTGATATAAGGGTGATAGCATGCCTTGTGAGATCAAAGTTATATCCTAGTGATCGATGGACATATGTGTCTAAGGCTTATCTCTACCTAGCCTACCATATGTCAAAGGAAATCCAATTTAATATCACATAATTCATTGCTAAATAATTGACCAAGAACATGCTTGAATGCCATAATGCTAAAGGAACCTTCAAGTGTGGATCCGTCCTCATCTTAATCTTAATGGAAGAGATTAATATCCCCATTGAAAGTGAGGATGATTTATGGGTGTTCCTAGATCACCATGAGTCCCCTACATACAAATATAAAGAATACACCTACCCCACCACTTTAACACAAAATAAAAGACTCACATAATGCACTAGTATAAGTAGTACATTGAAGCCTTTGGACTGGAGTGGTGCATTCCCTAAGGGATTTTCATGAGCATGTTTGGGATGGTGACTTTTGTTGGTATGTAGCACTACTACATCATGTGCTTAGCCCTAAAGGATGGGAACAAGTTAAGATGGCTATAGCTTCCCTTCACTTTCTCAATAGAATACTTATGGGATGTGATGCATTAGATCTCGAATGTATAGAAGATAGACATCCTAGTTAATTAGATGGATGCAAAAATCCAAATAATGTGACATAGGTTTCCCACATAGATGGAAGTGTCACTAAAGATGAATAAGACACCTTAGATCATCTAGACATAGATCTAATACAAGAGGTCACCATCCTTAGATTCATATATAGGCTCTACTATGTGATGAATCTAAGGAAGAAGGATTACGGTGTCAGGTCTAGAACTAAAAGGAGAAGAGACCCCCTATTCCAAGTCAAAGTTGAAGGAACCCCAATGCCCATAAAAAAGAAGAAGTCTCTAAATAATAAGAGAGGGGAGACCTTAGAAGAAATCAAGGAGTAGTTAAATCTAAATATCACTTCAAAAGGGGAGGTATCTACCTCATAATCATCCAAGAAGTGTGTGCACTTTTCACCAAAAGCCTCCCCCGGTGCAAAATAAAAAAAGGAAGGGAAGGCTCTATATTTAGTGCCCAAAATTATTATTTTTGAAGAAGAGGAACTAGAGGAGTCTGAGGAAGAAGAGTGGGGGTGGGGTACCTATATTATACCCAAGGATGAGGATTCCTCATGAAGTGAACAAACCCCTTCCCCTCCACCTCAAATTGAGCTAGAAAATCCTAGGTAAATATTGAGAAGACTCAGCTCCACTGAGGTTGAGACATAAAGGGTACAAAAGCTATGACAATAGAAATAATAAATAACTAAGGTAGGGGTGTTGAAGGAAGTGATTCAAATGGTGGAGTCTTAACAATAATGGTAGGGGGAATATCTCAAGGTGCAAGAGGTTAATTAATAAGGAAATAACATGAGATATAAATGAAACTTTAGGAGGCAACCCACTCAGGTGGGCCAATAAAAGAAGAGCTATAGTGCTAATGGAAGGATATGGGCCTTGACTAAGGCCATATTAATGTAGCACTAAAATTGCATTGAAGGTACAAAGAGATGAAATATAAGGGCATGTCCCAAGCTAAAATCAATTCACTAGAGGTTAAGAAAATAAGGGAGAGAGAAAAGAAATACACTCACAAGCTACAAATAAAAAGGTCATGAAATAAAAATGCCAAGAAAAAAGAGGTAGAAATAAAGTCCATAGTAGAGAAGGCCAAGAAGAGGGAAAGAGAAGAGAAAGTATCCTAGGATGAGAGGGAATACATGTTAAAGGAGAGGGAAAATAAGAAGGGTCTCGCTAGTTTGGAACCCAAGGAAGAGAAATTACTAGAGATGGTGCCTAGTGTATCTACTAGGATAGAAGAGGAAGTTATACAGTAGGTGTGCCCCAACTATAAAGGGGTACCTAAATAAAAATAAGGTGATATTGGTGCCTCAAAGAAGTAAATGAAAGAAAAAGGGGCACGATATAAATAAATGGATGAAGGGGATAAGTCCACAAAATAATCCCTACAAGAGCAATATGATAGTGGGTCTATCACTGAAGAAAGAGAGGGGGAGGATAAGAAAGAAGCAGGAGAAGATGATATGATAGAAGGAGAAGAAGGAGAAGAAGAAGGAGAAAAATATGAAGACTCTAATTCAAGTACCAATACCAGTAAGGAAGAAGAGCTAGGTGAAGATGAAGAGTATGAACCCAAAAAAAAGGAAAGTACACATCAAAAGTTCAAAGAGGATGATGAATTCTACATGATGGAGTGCATGCCTCCAAGGAATGATATGACCCTGATGTGCCACTAGGAATCTTGGGTGTTGGATTACTACATGGATGAGCTTGAATTCAAGGTTTCAACAAAGGCAATTCAATGTACCAAAAATCCTAAGAAATGGAATGATTATCACCTATTAAATTCTCATGATATGAACCCTGTGCACTCTATAAATGCACAAATCAAGATGGCATCTTTGGTGGTGTGTAAGAACATCATCAATGATATTCACAATAATAGCTAGAGAAAAATAGTAAAAGACACAGAGAAAGAACTTGAGGCAACAAATATCAAGCTCAAATAGATGATAGATCATGTGGAAGAGGTAGAGCCATCCCTCTTAGATGGTGTGGATACTTATGATATGAAGGAAGTTGATTACATTTGCATGCTCATAGAATAGATGATACTGAGGATGAAGTCAGTGATCAAAGAAAAACAAGATCCTTGTGAGACCTTACAAGGAGAGTTAAACAAAAATATGGACATTGTCAAAGACCTCTTCACTAAACTTGAAGAGGGCACCAAGGAAGCAGACACAATATTTTATCACTTCACCAACTAGATAGAGGTCATTGACACATACCTCAAAAAGGCAAAATAAGAGAAGGATACTTTGCTCCAACACTCCTTCATGGTAACCATGAATGAGCACATGTAAGTGATACCCAAGGTCAACTCCCTTATCACTTAATTAAAGACTCAGGAGGAGGAATTGGAGGCGATCTTTGGTGCCTTCCAAATAAAGGCTAGTGAATAGGGGAAATATTGGATGGTGGGGTGAAGTGAGAGAAGTAAAGGATGGACACCTTTAGAAAGTAATTATAAAGTATGTACATGCTTACCCTAGAGGCCATTTCCATTAAAGTGAATGGCACTATCAAATATATTAGCGGTACAATCCAAGGATTTGAAAAATTTAAAGAAAATTTAAGGTAGGGTCTGCCTAAATTTTGTTCACCTAAGGTGCTAAAAGATTAGTCTAGGAATAGGGGAATGTTGGGCTCCCTTTTTTGATAAATTATGTGTACCATACAAATTAGACCAATTTTAACATTAGGCAACCCTAAAAGTGGTTTCTCCCCTTTTATATATTTTATCACCAGCTAGAGAAGTCCCCATAGATCCTACACTAGCTGATGGGGAGTTGTATAGTGTTGAGTTACATAAATACACCCCTACCAAGACTTGGATGTGGTGGCTTAAGAAGCATGGATCTCAAAGAGTGGATAAGGTGAGATAGAGACCCTTTAATAATAGTTTAATGTATGGCATGTGCTCATCTACCCTAGATAATGTAGTGGAGTTGATAGACTGATGACATATTAACACTTGACATGCACCCATCTAGCTTGGCAAGGACACTCATTATTATGTCATATAACGAGCTCAAATCACCTATACAATGAATAAGTGTTAGAACTATAATATACCAAGGTTCCAAGGCCTACACCTAAATTCCATCTTAAGGATGGGCTATTGAACATAAGTCATTCTTATAACTTGTTTAAGTACCCAAATAACTCCTACTAGATATTCCCAAAGATCATGCCCATGAGAGCCCAGTCCCACCAAGTATGGACTTGCACCTTAGGACTTGGGTCACTAAGAAGGAAGGTGTGTACCTATTTAAATTAATTTAAATAACTTGGCACTAAAAGGTCACCTAAACCCCTCTAGCTAATGACTAAGTACATTTTAACCTTAATTTGTTTCATGTTGCAATTAGCCCAATATGGGCTCAGTCCCTTTATTGTTGCACTTTGAGTGAGCACACAAGACTTACACCTTGTTTAAAATTGATTTCAAAACCATAACATGATTAAATTTTATGTGCCAAACCTTACTATCCTCATGCTTAGATCCACTAGTCTAGAACTAACTTGGATTGATAGCTAAGTGCATGGCCAAGCAGACAAGCCAACCTAGTGAACTTTTCTACAATAGGTCTACATGTGCCTGTAACACTTTAAATATCCATTAATAGACATTGTAATTATATATTTTCTTTATAAGTTCTTAAAATCAAAGTTTAATATCTCCCACAAATAGATTAAAATACTGCATTCACTTATCAGTTAAACCAAGTGTGTTGGTAGCATATTCCAATGATATCAAAGTATTTATTTCTTACTACTATCGAGATACCAATTTGACTAATCCTTTTTTAACTAACTTCATTCAAATTCTTTTTCACACATTCATGTTTCTATCATAGTCCCATTTATCTAATATATTTCTAAGTTTCCAATAGAAATTTCTTCACTTATTTATGAAATCAATAATTAATATATAGACCTATATAAATATTCTTCTCTAATAATTGTCACAAACTTCCACTATGATAGAACTGAGGATTTCAAAACAATAGTTCATAGAGTAAATTGACTATTAGATCCTTTAAATAACTCTATCAAAAACTTTTGAAAGTCCTCTCCTTGATGAATAATATAATATTGAAGTTTTCTTTGATGATTCAATAAATAAAGAGCTCCTCCTTGACGGATACATGATCTAGATCATATGAAGATTTATTTTATTTATACGGTCTTATGACGTCTTTCTAATCAGTCTTCTAACTATTTTATATACTCTTGAGTATGAAACTTAAGACCTCAAAATGAGGATGATACACTAATTTTCCTTACCAATATTTAGTAAATCATTTATTACAATGATCTAAATAGATACTATACCATTGTGTTTCACTTTTCCAAATTCGTTCATTTGATTAATGCTGAAATGGGATTTGTTTCACCAGATCATTCAAGTAAAATAAAATCACCAAGTGTCCACCTCTGATTATCTTCTCAAATTTACTTTACCTTCACAAAGTGTTATTTTATTAGCTCTTATTTATAATTTTAAATAGTGGATAGCATGTAAAAATCTCCTGCTCTGGTCCTACTATAGCCAATTCCTTGAATCTCCTCATACGGTCATGTATTAAAGTATACTAGATACATATCAATACCATATTCATATAGGAGTACATGAAAATGAATAATAAGAATACAAGAGACTGTTTTTTATAAATAAAAACTATATTCTATTAACCCACTTCTCAATAATATCATAGCAACTTATATACACACCTCCATTATAGACTACTGTTAGACCTATGGACCAATCATATCTATCTTCTCTATATCCATAACCATTTAGCTTATTTAGCTCCTATCTACTAGATACATATTTATCCAAAACACCTATTTATTTTTGGTCTTAATTAAGACCATGATTCTCTCAACTTAACCTTTATCCATTCTTTCTTTATCTTATCCAACGTAGGAGATCACCTTTCTAGAAGGTGATGAGGTGTTTGTCATATTTACATATTCCTTTTACAATATATTAATGACTTTCTAGGATCATTATATAATTTCTATGCCTTTCACAAGGCATTATAATATTTACATGATAATTCAAACAAGATTTTGGAGGGAAACTCTCCATATACTCCAAATGACTCTATACACACTTTTATTTCTCAAATAGGGACTTATTACACCTCCTAAGACTCCTTGAGACAATTGAAAACGTTTGGAAGATCATTTATACAAATTTTATAGGATGATCCTACATCATAACATCTACATTGGAACCTAATATTTTAATGAGATATGGGTAAGGATCATATCTAATAACTCTAGGAATTAGTTTTGGAAATGAGCGACAATCCTTTATGAATAATCATTAACACCAAAAATAATGTTAACCCTCTCTAAAACCCTAAAAATGACCTGATGTGAAATATATTTTTCAAAATAGCTTATAATAATATTAAATGACTAGATAAACTATTTTATCATGTATTCAACTCTCCTAGGCACTTCCAAGTGTGATTGGTTTGTTAGGTGTGTGAGTAGACCCTAAAAAAGTGCTTATTTCTCAAAGATTTTATATAACATTTCAAAGTTGATCAAGTAAAAGTATGTAAATCATTTAATGGATAAGTTTTTAATTTTATTTTATGTATATTTTGGTTTTTTAACATATTCTAGCCCTCAAGTGTGTTAAATCAGTCATATAAGTTGACCAATCACTAACAGACCTAATGGTGGAAACAGTGAGAAATCTAAGAAGCAGTTAGAAGATGATTAGGGATGCTATATCATAGAATAGGGATGAATACAAGTATATGGAGGTGTTTTTCAGTACTTTTAATACATTCTCATTTTTTTAATAATTTTTGGAGGTCATTGGTTTTAGTGAAAAAGTTGCTCACAAGTTGACTTGTTTGTCTCAGTAAGGTCTGTGTACAGTGAGGTTATGAGATTGGTATAAAAGACCAATATTTTTTTTTGACCATATTATAATTATATTTTATAATGGTATAATTATATCATAATATCATCCAAATTCATCAGGAGTCTTTGAAAATGGTCATACAAGTGATTAAAGATCATTGTCACCATGACAGTAGTTTAAGGAAAACTGGCAGTTATGGGTAAACAAGTTATAATGATGAGTTGGAGGCTCTTTGACCTAAGTTGAAGTATATAATGTACATAGTTTTTATATTTTTTAATTTTATTCCATATCCATTATTTTAATAATATTTTATATAAAGTTAAAGTGGTTAAAATGTTGAATCTAAAATGGCTTGTCTAGCTGAGTGAAGTCTGTGAGAGAGAAAGCTAATAGTTTAGTCTACAAGATGAATAATTTCCATTAGAGATTATTATATTTTTTTTCAAGGTTATTTTTATTATGTTTTATGATAATTTTCATTTATTTTAATTCCTTGAGTATGTTCCTTTAGGTGTCATAAGTTCAAGTTTCCATGACTATGTTTTGAGGCTAGTTGGCAATGTTAAGTGCACTACTTGCAAAGAAAGGTTTGAGTACTTTAGCCCTGATTTGTGAATTTTAAAAAATACGGTGATGAGATTGAGTTCATATAATTTATGTACATGATATTTATTTTTCATATTTTTTTTAGATAATTTGTGTTTTATAATCATTAATTTAAGGTAGACTTTCTTGGTATACATAGGCCTAATTGTAAACAATACTAATGGCATGCTTCAAGTGGTGTTTGGAGTTAAAAAGTGTCATAGACATAATATGAGCTTAGTATTATTATATTAGAGTGGCATATGAGATGCTCCTACCATGTGTGGAGTTTTAAATTTTCCCAAGGGAGGAAAAGAGTAATGTGTCCGAAAGTAGACCTAATGGAATTAGATCTACATGAGACCTAAAGATGAAAAAAGGCCTAATTGAGATATTTCATAAGTAAATGGACTCAAAGAACATTTGATTCATGTTTATGAGATTTTATAAAATCCATCTCATGTCAAACCTAAGAGGCTAAGTGTGTTTGGATGACCAATAAGGATATGAGCAAAAGGCTTGTATAAATACAAGGAAGTTTTAGGCCTAGAGTGTGTGGAAGTGAGTGCAAGAAAATAAAAGATTACACTAGTGAAAATAATAAGTTTTTGTATACCATCAAATGTGGGTAGAGGAAAATTGATGAATATTTTATAGAGCTTATATGTATGAGTATCAAATTCATATGACCTAATTAGTCTCGAAGAGACCTAATTGAGCAAAGAGACCTAGAAGGTAGTTTGAGAGGGCTAAGAGTGTGAAAAAATAGAGAGGTGGTCATCATAATTTAGTTGAGAAATAAGGTATTCTGAAGGTGATCAAGTCAATTAGGTGGCTAAGTTGGTGCTCTCATCTAGGGGGTTGGTTTCTCTTTTCAAGTTGGTGCTTGTTAAAGCCTAACTGAGTTGGTGCGTAGCTATTTAGGCTTGGTGTTCCATGTGAAGTTGGTACATCACTAAATTTGGAATTTATCTTATATTATTATAGTCCATTTATAGATATTATTAGTTTCTTCCCCTTGAGGGTTTCCCACATATGTTATGTGTTCTTATGTTTCATGCTTATGTGAATAGGTGTTTTATGCTTGCCTATATCTATATGCTTATTTGAATGGTTCATGATTGCTTAAGGTAAATTGATAAAAAAAAGTTTGAAGACTAATTTACCCCCCCCCCCCCCCCACCTCTAATTTAGTTTTCTTCCAACACTAGACACAATCAAGATGAAAAAAATATAGAAGAGTGCGATGATTCCTCATCTTGACACTATCTATTTATCAGTTATAAAGTACTTCCACTAATGGTTTTCATCAAAAAAAATTTAAATAAATATTTTCTAAAACCTCTAATAAATTTTACATTATTTTATGTACACATTTTATCACACATAGATCAACTCTAAACACTAATACAACAAAGAAACACACCTAGGAAAACATAAACTTAGTACATGGAGAATACATTTCTTGAATCTTGCCCAAATAATAATAAATAACTTTATGTTTTTCCACTCTATCCTATATAAAATACCATACATATGAATCAAGTAAAAACCAAAAAAGGAGATAAAATAAAAAAAAATTAGAAGTGGAACAGTTGAAATTATTTATACACTTGTCTCTTGTCCATGAGTAAACTCATCATGATAGTTTTGAAACTATCGCATGTATGAACTAGTTATTTATTTATCCATTTGGTGGTTATGAAACCACTACTTTAATAAACTTTTGGTTTCATTATCTTTAATGAAACTCTTCCTTATAAAATAGGCACTTTCTAATATATTCTCATCTATGATGTATAAATCATCTTATACATATTCTATCTCTATAAACCCATGTATACCTTTTGACCAACCTCTCGACTATGACTATATATGAAACAATAGTTTGAATTAAGTGGCAAATTTACATATTACATAATATTGGACTAGTTAGCTATTTTTTATAACAAATATTGATCCAAAATTTGGATCATGCCTCTTCAATTAGGAGGTTTTTCATTCCAAAAATATTAGGAACCCATGAGATGAGTAAATTTCTTCCCCGCATCCTCCTTTGAGTATATTTTTATTTCTTTGGGAATTGTATATTCACCACCACTTCCCAATGTTATTACACTCACCTCTTAATTTTTATCTCCTTATATAACACTACATATTTCTTAAATTATTGTTGACTTTTTAGAATAAGATATTTAAGGGAAGGTATAAAATTACCTTCATCTTTAGTCAACACGGAAGTCTCAAAGATACATCACTTCTCAATAGTCATAACTAAATAGATTTTCATATAAGGATGCATTTCTAATCTAAAAGCATTCTTACCCACTTTATATAAAACATTACATGATATATATATCTGATAGTCTTAATATTATTATTTTTATCGTGGAGCCTTTATCTCTTCAAATAAAAACACACATTGACTCCAAAAAGGAAATTTTGTTTAGTTATATGTTAATCATGAATTGATTTATACTTGTCTAGTGACTCCCATAACCACTCTTGCACTTGAAGGTGGATTTATAAACCTTATCTATGAATATCTCAAATTTATGTGTTGTTTAATCCACTTTATCATGTACCATGTATGGCTATATCAAAATAACATCAAATTCACATGGATATAAATATCCAAAACATATTTCAAACTAAGATTTATTAATAGAGGAATGGAGAGCCATATTATAGTATTATTGAATATAAACCAAATTTTCATCCCAAGTCTAGGATGCTTCCTATTATACACTATTGAGAGTTCTATTAGTGTTCCTTTGGCCACTTTTTCTTGCCCATAAATTGTGGATGGAAAGTATATTCTCCCACAAAGTAGACCAAAATTTTCCCTCAAATCTTGAATCCCAATCTGAAATAATGAAACTTAGAAAACTAAAATGAACTAACACATTATCAAAAAACTATTTAGCTACATCATTTCCCTTAAAATTATTAATACAAGGAATAATAACACACATCTTACTAAACTAGTCCACAACCAAAAATAAATAGCCATTCCCCTTCTTTGACAAAGTCAAACCTCTTAAAGACATCCTAGAAAATATTTCCCATGGTTGAAAAGGAACTGATAATGGCATAAATAAACCCCAACATATTGGTGATATGCTTACTTATACTACATAACACATAATACCTTATGAATGTTGAAACATTAACTTGCATATTTGGGTAATGACATACCTTAATGCATTTTCTACCATCGTTGTTACCTTGAAATGACCAAAAACCATTGAAATATGTGTTATTATAATTATTTTAATTCTTCCTCATATAATAACAAAAATCTTATTCAACTTATATAATGACATAATGAATTTAATAATCCTCCTTAGGATTGGGACATGCACTCTACAGTTCTTGGATTGAATAAGTGATTTCCAAAACTAAATATCATGATAATATTATTTTATATATGCCTCATGCACAAAAGACCCAAGTAAATTTATGTTTCCCATGGCTGAAATCACATGATGTCTTGATAAAATATTAGTGAACTTGTTAAACACACATTTTCTATACTTAATAATAAAATGAAATTTCTACAAGAAACCCATCCATTTATAATGGTGTGTTTGCATTATTATTTTTATTTTAAATATTTAATATGTTAGTGATCTATGTGGATAAATATTTCCTTTCACATTAAATATTCTTCCATTTATTTACCACTTTAAGAAGATCATATATTTATTTATCATAGATGAAATAATTCATAATAAAACCACGAAATAATTTTGAGTTATATCAAAGAGGCTTACCTCCTTTTAATAGGATAGCCCATATAGCATATTTATTTACATATTTTTCCACCTCAAAAAGAAACTCCAAATTTGGTAAGGTCAAAACTAGTATATTTCTAATTTATACTTAAATTCCAAAAAAATGATTTTTTTTCTTAACCTAAGTAAAAGACTTGCCACTTTATATAATATAATGCAATGGTGCTACTATGGATGAGAAAACCTTGATGAACTTTATATATTACTAAGTTTGTCTTATGAATCTCATTATCTTGTTCACATTGGAAGGGTTTTAATGGCCTTTATATTTGATGGATTAATCCTCAAATTTCAATATCCAACCACCTATCTCAACTAGACAAGTGATTTTTGTGTAAAATCACATTAATTTCCATTCAAAAATAACTTATTCTCCTTCGAAAATTGAAAAAAATGTTTCAAATGAATTATATTTTTATCATAAATCTTAATAAAAACCAATATATCATTAAATTAAACAATGAAAATATAATATACTAATGACCTCAATACCTCATTCATTAACCATGTGAAAATAGCTAGTGTATTAAAAAATCCAAAATGAACCTCTAACCACTTACACAAATCTTGCCTTTAATTAAATGTTGTTGTATATATGTCCTATATTTAATCCTTTCTTGGTTATCAATACTTTAGATCCAACTTGGTGGAACACTTTTTATGTTTCAATTAATCAAAGAGATCATCAATCCAAGTATTAGGGTACCTATTATTTATGGTTATTTCAATCGAATTTCTATAGTCAATATACATTCTCCATGTCACATATTTTTTAAGTATAATACAAATAGGAGAACCATATGGATATGTGTAGGAGACATTACACCTTGATCTTAAAAATATTATAATTATTATTTAACCTCATTTTAATTTATCAAGGACTACCGATCGAAACCATTATTGGAAAGAAAACAATCCAGTAACAATTTAATCTCATTATAAAATTCCCTTGATGGTTGAGAACCCATGGGATATTGGAAAACAATCCTTAAGTTTTTGTAATTTCTTCCATTTATTTCTCCTCATTATTGGAAAACATACAATGAGAAGTTATATATTATTTTATTTCTTTATATTTCATATATCTTAAAATAAGCAAGTCAAACTTCCCACTTACATTTAAAAAACACCTCACTTGAGAGTAATTTACCATTGAGATATTTGTTTTACCTTCATAGACCTTGATGATGTAGTTTTCCACATCCTTCAAAAAAAAATATTTACTTTTTATTAACATGAAGATATCATCATATATATACATATACAATCTTCCAAATACTATACCACACATATCAATAGGTGTACTATTTTTTATAACTTCATCAATGGAATGTATGTTTATACCAAACTGAATTTGTCATTATTTTTTTACCTCCATCTCTAATCCTTTTTCACCCAATCCAAATCATATGTATTAGTTTGGTTGTATGTTTCCTATCCTAACTTTAATATTAACTCCTTACTAATCAAATTCTCTTGAGACCAAGAAATAAAAAGAGCATCACCTTTAGTTTCCTTAATCTAAAATTTAATATTCAAGATAATTATAAGTTTAAATTTTTCTCAAACATTATTACTATGCAAAAAATACCTCCTTTATAATATATGTACAACATATTGTCTCATCTACATAAAAATCTACACAAACTTATTTCCCTTGGAATGAAGTCATAGCCTTTTTAATTTTCTTTATTTTATATTGATGTAATTTTATATGTAACTTAAAAAAAATCCCTTATGAATTACTATCATAATCATAATTCCTATTATTTATTTAATATATTTTGAAAACAAAATGTAGTAGCATTATAATTAAATTCACATTTACCTTTTACCCTTTTCTTGTAACCAAATTTTTGTTTTGGTGTGCTTGTAGAGGTAGAAGAACCATGTCTTTTATCCATCTCTAAGTAGTGATATTGAGAATAAGTTTATCTTCATTTTTAGGTTTATCCAAGAACATATGTATCCTCCAATGGCTATGAAGACCACCCATGTACTTCATTACAATGCTATTGTCTATTGCATCTTTTCATATATGGATTGCCTTCTTACATAAATTTACTATTTAATCATGCATACTATGGCCTTATTTTTGTTAAGATATTTCCAATATATGAAATTCTTTTCCTCATTAAAAAATAGGATAAAACTATTTCTTGATAATTTATTTAGATTTATCACATTTGTAAACTGGATGTAGATTATTAAAAATTAAGGTATGAACATAAATCTAAAAACAAATTAAAGAATGATTAGATAATCTTAACCTTGAAAATATATACTTATTAACTCTTATTAATTTGATTAAAAATGAAATATACCTCTATTTGAGCTAGATAATGGTCCAAATTTTCCTAATTTAACTCTTCTTCATACAAATGAATCTCAATATTTGAATCTTAATTTAATATAAGTTGAGCTTATTGGTATGGGTTTTTTATTATCCTATTAATCTTATAGAGATTTTGTCTCTTCACTTATATTTGGAGCTTCCACATAAACTCCTAACTTCTCCATGATATTACCCATATGGACTCCAACTTACTAAGCTTTCTCATGGCCATATATATGTTAGAAACATCATCTTCAAACATTTTAAGCCATTATTTGCATTTTTGAGATTATTATTCATATAAATGGGCCATGCTTTGAATTTTTTATTCCACTTCCCTATAGATATATCTTGTTGCAAAACAATCAAGATACATTCACCACTAGCACTTGCTACTTTGTTAATGGGGACAAAACTACACAATACTCATGAAACTAGTACATAATGGAATAATAAAAATATTTGAGACCATCTGGTCTAAAATTTTATGCAAATTCCTTTACAAATTCATCAAAACAAATCCTTTAGTATGTATAATATACTTGATTAATAAATGTTTTTATTTTGTTATGCAAATATACATTTATGATGTTTAAATATAAAGTAAAACAATGTTGGACAATAAAATAAATAACAAACTTATGAAAGATAATAAAATTGAATTTAGTGTTGAGGTGTGGAGCTAAAAGATTCACTGAATGTTCAAAAGTGGAGGTTGTTGGGTTACACAGTAACTGACATCAGTTAGGGGTCGACTGACATCGATTATCTTCAGCTACACAATAACCAGCATCGGTTATGGTCAACCGGCATCAGTCAGATAGGAACCCACATCGATCACCTGCATGTTTCCAGAACTGTTCTAATTTTAGACAAACAGTTAGTTTGCATGTAATGAATAATTTTAGTCTTGAGTCCACTTTTATAATTATTGTTTGCTTTGGGTTCTATTTAAGAGACCCATGGGGCTGTATTGTAATGTGAACAAGATCAATTAGATATGCAAGGTGCAAGATCAAGAAGATATGTGGATAAGGACGCAACACCATTTGAGTTGATTGTCACTTGGAAATTAGGCAACAACAACCATTGGGTTGATTGTCACTGGAGGGAATAACAACTCGGTTATTGAGTTGGTTGTAATTGATTGAAAGAGAGATAACTCTTGAGGGAGAATTACTATACATCTTTGAGGTGTGAGGAGAAAGAGATTTATTCATTGTATTTCCTTCTGGAAGAGTTTAATATAAGATTGGTTATTTCTCGTATCTCCTATTCTTTGTTGTTTTTGATTTCTAGTTACTTATTACTTCTGGTTTAATTTCATGTTTAGTTGCTTATACAAAAGTAATCAATTGTACTCTAAGGAGATCCTAATAGTTGGTATCAGAGCTAGGTTCACTAACAAGTGGTAGAGTGGGTTAGTGTTTGTTGATTACAGGTTCACTCACAGGGGTTTCTGTTTGAGTGAGAGTAAAGCAATGGCTGAAGAAAGTAAACTAAGAATGGAGAAATTCAATGGCAAGAATTATCAATTATGGAGGATGCAGATAGAAGATTATCTATATCAGAAAGATCTGTACTTACCATTGGGTGGGGTTTCAAGGAAGCCCACAAATATGCAAGATGAATAATGGAATGTTCTTGATAGAAAGGCTCTTGGATCTATAAGGTTGAGCCTGGCATCATTTGTGATTTCCAACTTATCATAGGCAAAGACAATGGTAGAGTTAACGGATACTTTGGCAAATTTATATGAAAAACCCTTAGCTTCGAATAAGGTATTTCTTATGAAGCAATTATTTAATTTGCAAATGTAGGAAGGTGGATCAATATCTAGTCATCTTAATGATTTCCATGGATTAGTGAATCAGTTAATTTCAGTCAAAATAGTTTTTAATGATGAAATTAAGGATCTCTTAATCTTATGCTCTTTACCTAAAAGTTGGGATAGTTTGGTAATGGCAGTTAGTAATACTGCATCTGCTTAAAATATCTTGAAAGTTGATGATGTTGTTAGTGTAATCTTGAATGAAGAAATTCATAGGAAAAGCATAGGGGAAACATCAGGTAATGCTTTAAGTGTTGAAAGTAGGGGAAAGCAAAGAGAGAAGGGTAAGCAAGGGAAATCAAGGTCAAAGATGGGCAGTAGATCTAAATCTAGAAATGGAGGTATAACCTACTGGAATTGTGAAAAAAAAGGGCATGTAAAGAAAGATTATTGGTTGGTAGAAGATCAAGATGAAGGAAATAAAGAAGCAAATGATGTAGGTATTGTTACACGGGATGCTCTTATATGTTCCTTGGATAAAGTAGAATCTTGGGTTTTAGATTCTGGTGCCTCTTTCCATGCAACTCCAAATAGAGTATTTTTCCATGAGTATGTCCATGGAGACTTTGGAAAGATTTATTTAGGATTTGGTGAGCCTTGTCAAATGGTTGGCAAAGGGGAAGTGTAGCTGAATTTGTAGAATGGCAACACATGGGTGTTGAAAGATGTCATGCATGTCCCAGTCCTGAAGTAGAATTTGATTTTTGTAGGAAAGCTAGGTGATGAGAGTTTTATAGTAACTCTCACAGTGGAATCTTGAAAAGTTTCCAAGGGTGCACTTGTTTTAGCAAGAGGTAAGAAAGTAGGTACGCTTTATCTATCTACTTGTATTACTAATTCTCCTTTTGTTTTATCTACTTCAGATGTAGATGCAAAGATGTGGCTTAATAGGCTTGGTCACATGAGTGAGAAGGGAATGGATGTTCTTAAGTCAAAAGGTAAGCTTTCAGATTTAAAAAGCATAGATCAAGATTTCTGTAAGCAACAGAAGAAAGTGAGGTTTCTTGAAACTAGGTCAACAAAGAAGAAGCACAGGATGGAGCTTGTTCACATAAGGGTGTGGAGACTAGCTCAGGGAGCTTCTATTGGAGGATCATAATATTGCATAAAGAGAAAATCTTATGTTTTTGACACTTCTAAGAACTGGAAAGCCTTGGTTTTCAAGGAGAAGATGATGGACAAAGATCAGCTCAAGAGGCTAAATAATTTTGAGTAGGGCAATGTTGATTTGGACAAGGTTATGATCCAAAATGAGCTCACAGGTAAAAATTATCACTCACAAGAAAACACAGTTATTGACCTCAGTCAAGTGAGAATTGATGTCAAACAGGCAAGAACCGATGTCGGTCTGGTGGAGACCAATGTTAGTGATGTCGAGTAGGTGGAAATTGATGTCGGTTAGGTAAGAACCAATGTCAGTCAGGTTGGTCACATGGAACCAACATCGGTCAGGTGTAGACTGAGAGATGACCGAGATTGGTCACTGTTAGAATGAAATTTGCGTGGACAACAAGCTGTCAAGGAGTCTCAAACACCCATGAAGAGGACTGAAAGGGTAAGAAAGCCTCAAATTTGTTAATCTTCTTGTTTATACTACTTATTGCTCACTGATGGTCAAGAACCAAGAAGTTTTGAAGAGGCAATGGAGGTAGAATTTAGGAAACAGTGGGAACATGGCATGAATGAGGAAATTGATTCCTTGGAAGAGAACCAAATGTGGGATTTGGTAGAGTTACCAACTAGAAAGAAAGCACTAAAAGACAAATGGATTTACAGGTTAAAGAAAGGAGATAATGGATAGGTGAGACAGAAGGCCAAGATATATGGCCTTCAGTAAGCTCCAGGATAGTGGTATTTGAGGTTTGATAGGTTTATAACAAAGCATGGCTTTAGTCAATGTCAATGTGACCATTATGTTTATTTTACCAAGTTAGATAATATTAGCGACATTATCTTGTTACTGTATGTAGTGTATATTCTTGTTGCAGGGTCACACATGCAGGGAATTACTGAGCTAAAGGTAAAAGTAGCTCAGACATGTGCCAAGAAGGATTTAGGAGTGAAGAAAATCCTTGGCATGAGTATTTCTAGAGATAGGGAAAATCATAGGTTGATTTTGTCTCAAGAGGATTATGTGAGTAAGGTAGTGGAGAGGTTTGATATGCAAGATGCAAAACTGGTAAGCACACCTATGGTTGGACAGTTCAAGTTGAGCTATGAATAGTGTCCTAAATCACATGATGAGGTTGGGTACATGGTATGTACTAGACTTGATATTTCCCAAGCAGTGGGAGTTTTTAGCAAGTTTATGGCCAATCCAAGAAAGGAGCACTAGAAAGTAGTTTATTGGATTCTCAGGTATCTGAGAGTGACCATCAGCAAGTATTTATGCTATGCAAGGTCAAGCACTTCTCTACATGGGCATGTAGATTCGGATATGGTAGGTGACTTGGATGACATGAGAAGCAACACAGGATATCTGTTCACTATTGGTGGAATGGTAGTTAGTTGGATTTCAAAGTTGTAGAAGGTTGTTGCCCTATCTACTACAGAGGCATAATACATTGCAGTCATAGAGGCTAGTAAGGAAATGATTTAGATGACTTGGTTCACTGAAGAGTTGGGAAAAGAGTGAGAGAGTTGTAGATTGTACAGTGATATTCAAAGTGCAATTCATTTGGCAAAGGATTCAGCCTTTCATTCAATAACCAAACATATATAGCTTAAGTACCACTACATTAGATAGGTATTGGAGGATGGACAGTTGAAGCTGGAAAAGATCCATATGGATAAGAACCCTATAGATATGTTAACAAAGCTGGTAACAAAGGAGAAGTTGAATCTTCATTCAACTTTTGTTGGTCTTCAAGATTGAACTTGAAGATGGAGAAACAAGCCAGAAACAAATTAGAGGATGTCATTGTATAGGTACAGGTGTAGCTGTTTATCTCCAAGTGGGAGATTATTGAGTTATGGAGCTAAAAGCTTCACTGAATGTGCAAAAGTTGAGGTTGCTGGGTTACACAGTAATTGACATTAGTTAGGGGTTGATCGACATCAATTATCTTTAGCTACATAGTAATCGGCATCAGTTATGGTCAGTTGGCATTAGTCAGATAGGAACCGACATCGGTCACCTATGTGTTTTCAGAACTATTCTAATTTTAGACAAACAATTAGTTTGCATGTAAAGACTAATTTTAGTCTTGAGTCCACTTTTCTAATTATTGTTTGCTTTGGGTTCTATTTAAGAGACCTATGGGGATATATTGTAATGTGAGCAAGATCAATTAGATCTGCAAGGTGCAAGATCAAGAAGATCTATGGATAAGGAGGCAACAACGGTTGAGTTGATTGTCACTTAGAAAGTAGGTAACAACAACCATTGGGTTGATTGTCACTGGAGGGAATAAAAACTCGGTTATTGAGTTGGTTGTAATTGATTGAAAGAGAGAGAACTCTTGAGGGAGAATTACTCTACATCTTTGAGGTGTGAGGAGAAAGAGATTTCTTCATTGTTTTTCCTTCTAGAAGAGTTTAATACAAGATTGGTTGTTTCTCGTATCTCCTATTTTTTGTTGTTTCTGATTTCTAGTTACTTATTACTTCTGGTTTAATTCTGTGTTTAGTTGCTTATACAAAAGTAATCAATTGTACTCTAAGGAGATCCTAACATTCAAACACATTAAAGAGACACAAGTTACCTTGTACAATCTCAAGACAATAAAACACATAAAGAGTGAATTTATTCCTCCTCTTTCCACTATTTATTTATCAATTATAGGGTATTGAAATTAATGGAATTTATGAAAAAAATTTACAATACAAATTTTTAAACCTAATATTTAATGATACTTTATTACATACATACTTTTTATCACATACATATCAACTCCAAACACCAATACAATCAATAAACACTACTTTCAGAACATCAACTAAGTATATGGAAAAACACTTGTTGGATTCATTCCCAAACTCTACTCAATATCATAGATACGAATCAATAAAGAACCCATTATAGGAGCTTAAATAAAAAATTTATATAAGTGGTAACATTTTCATCCATTCATTTTCATATCTCTTGTCTAAGGGTGAAACCACCACTTTTTTAAATTCAAAACTACCACCAATATGAATAAAAAAACCACAACCACCAAGGCTGTTACATAGTGTCTGCTTATAAGAACTAGAATTTTTTTCTACCTTTAATAAAACTATTTCTTTTTAACTAGGTACCTACTAACATCTTCTCATAAGGGATGTCTAGACCATCCCAAACCTAATTTTCTATTTACAAACCCTTTTGTACTTTTTATTAACATATTAACTATGCCTACATAAGATATTAATAGTTTATAAAGTATTACAAGTGGTTCAAGTGACATATTCACATAGTAAATAACAATAGACTAGTTAGTTGAGATTATAAATGAATATATATCCAACATTTAGATTTATATTATGTATCCATTTCAACTTCAGTCATAATCATCATCATTTGTAGTCTAATAATCATCTTTATATTTTTTTAATTCACATCATTATCAACATTGGCATTTAATCAAGGATTATTAAGATAATCATTTTCATTTCAATTATGTTGTATAAAATAATCACCATTATGTTTCATACATTGAGGTATAAATCCAAATTTATATAGATCAATTTTATTTAACATCAACATAATTTTTTTTAATAATTAATTTTGAATAGCATAATTCATCATTACATGATCATGAGGGCTCATATAAAGACAACCAACACCCAACACATTATATTTTTCATTTTTACTTTATGATCTTATTAATACAAACCTTAGTTTCCATAATATTTTATTAATTTTATCCTCACTATAATATTAACCACAATTATTTTCTTTTACATCATTATGGATATACCTAAAATTCACAAAAGTGATTTTAACACCATAAACCAATACATCCAAATGATGAACCATCACAAATACACCAGTATTTAAAGGAAGTGAAAATAAAATATGGATTTATATTTAACAACATAAATTTATGATATGATAACACTACAAACGTGCAATATATAACCCTAATAGGAAGGTAAAAAAATACGGAAATGTGTAAACATATAAATATGGTATTCAACATTCTAAAACATCAATTCTGGCATATCTTTGACATACATGACTTATACATTATATTTTAGCCATTTTATGTTAGCCATTCATCTATCTATTGACTTGGACATAAAAATTTTGTGCTATTAATACTTAGGATATCCCTATTCTATGTCCAAATAATCTACTATCCTATTCATACTACCTCCATTTCCCCTATCATTATTTTATTGTATTTGGATAATTTTGACAACACTGAGATGTTTTTGTTATTGATAGTGTCCCTAATTCCACTAATGGATATTTTTAAAATTTAAATCCATTAATTAGGTAGTATTACATGTTTCACAAGTCATATAGAGGGAAATCACCTAGAGATTCATGTATATATATTAATTAAGACTAAGACCATTCCCATATATCTAGCATATAGTTCATATCTAGAAAGCATTTGATATGTCTTACACATATTTGAGGCATTATTTTAAAACTTCCAAATTTTAAAAATATCTCAAATTAATAGTCCATAATATAGGTTTGAACACCTAAGCATATGATCAAAGTTACATATTATCAAGTATCAAAAGCCAACATGTTGAATTATATCTACTAAATCACTAGTGAGCACACATAAACAATGGTGGGATATATATGTGTAATTTTAGACCTCCTTTGAGTGTTGGAACATAGGAAATTCTTAACCACTTAGCAAGTAGTGGGGTAGGTATTCTATCCAACATTTTCTAACCCATTTTTATAGGTCAAATAAGTGTTATAAATTAGATTTGTTTAACCCTAAAAGACATTGGTCGAAGGAGACCTAAAACAAGGGACATGTTCAAATATCACATAATCAAAGGTACATGACTTAGTCATATGTATGAAGATTAAAGAATGACATATTCAAATTTAAACATACAACAAACCCTAACATATTCAAATGTCACAATAGTAAAACATAGGTGTAGGGGCTAGAATCAATGGAACATATTTAAACTATTGAACAAGTAATATAATCACAAGATAACTCACTCAAGGAAGTGCATAAATAGAAATAATGGAACATAAGAAACCAACATAAACATGACATATTAGTCCTTGGATATATGTTTTTTTTTAATGTTAAGTACATATCATATCAAGTACATTGTGAAAGATATAAGAATGGATAACTACATGTGTAAGTATATAAGCTCAAACACGATAATATAAGGTGATATTAAAATAATATAACCTAGATGTATCTTAATCAAATAAGTGGATGTCCATAATGTCCACATGACATGAGTAGAGGGAAATACCACATATGAAAGTGCATAGATAATGTATATGTGTAATCATGCATCACATTAAAAATATGCATGAAACACATGTGTATATATAAATAAATGATATTTTATCTAATAACATGGAAATAACACATATATGCCAAGGAGCTAATAGAACCTATGAATTTTAACAATATTTTTGGATGTTCAATTTTTTTTTTTAGTTTTTGAATATTTTAAATATATTAATAAAGATATTTATGCAAGTGTATAATATTAATTGAGTGTTTTATATGTTTTCCTTCAAGTGTAGTTAGGTGGTACATGCATTTTACCAATTCTTTTATAATTGTAAATGGTCCCAACCAATTTGGTTTGGACTTCCTTTCTTATCTTTATGGCATTGGTGTTCTTTTTATTTTATTTTAGTATTAAGACATCCATAATAATTTCACATGGTTTAACCTCTTTGTTATATGCATGATTAATGTGATCTTGATAAACCCGTAAGTGTTCAATAGCCATTTTGTGTTTTTCACTCAATTGTTATAATTGATGCAATATTTTTTCATGATATTCATTATCTTTCATAATATATTTTATAGGGACATGTAGGGAATCTATCTCAAGTTCAGTCAATAAAACTTCCTTTTTACCAAAAACTAAAGAATATGTTGTAGCCTTGGTAGGTGTATGAACACTAGTATGATATGCCAACAAAGAATAAACTATATGTTGCTTCCAATCTATGTTGTATAATTTAATTATTTTACCATGTATTTTAATAATGTTTTTATTTTTTTCCTTTGCTTGTCCATTACCTTATGGGTAGTAAGATTTAGAAAAGGTATATTTGATTTTATACTTATTGTAAAACTATTGTATTCTCTTATTTTTGAATGATGATCCATTATCAATAATAATAGTTGAAATTATACCAAGGCGGGAAATAATATTAATCACAAAGAAAAAATGGCATCCCCTATAGTAAACTCAAGTGGAATTACTACCACCCATTTTGTAAAATATTGTGTAGTTTTGATTATGAATTTGTGTCCACTGATAGACATATGATTTATCTTTCCAATAAAATCAAGCCCCATAAGGAGAAAGGCCATGGTGAGACAATGAACTGTAATTCATGATATGGTGTGTGATTTAAATTATTGTATTTATGGCATTGTAAACATAATTTTACATGTTCAATACAATCTTTTTCCATGGTAGACTAATTATAACCTTAGCATAATTTTTTTGGGACATGAGCTTGCCACTAAAATGCCAACTACACTGACTATCATGCATCATCTGTATTTAATCATTAAATTAGATACCCATAAAAACCTAAATAAATCATTTACAATTTATTTTCCTATAAAATGGTTTGGTATGTATCTCAGTAGAGGACATTATAAATATCACTATACCATTTTATATTTGTAAAATTGAGTTATATAAATAATGGATAACATGACCACTCTATTATAAGTAATGAAAGGATCATTTAATTGGTGTATGGTAAATTTTATATGGTCACCACTTATATCAAAAGGTATAAAGGTGGTCACACGAGCTATTACATCTACATGGAAGTTATCTTTATGTGGAATACTTTCAATGGAAAATTTATCAAATGTCTCCTCAAGATTATCCACCATGTATTTATATGGTATTAAATGTTATTATTTTGTTTGGTAGTAAATATAAATTTGATTAAAAATCAATTAAGAGTCATAAAATACATGAATGTCCTTGATATGAATTTTTATGAAATTAATAACTTGATTATGAAGGCCTCATATTCTGATATATTATTTATGTAAGAAAAGGCAATGATGTAAGAGAATTTCACACTCTCACCCTTAGGGCTAAAAAATATAATGCCTACACCCACTCCTATTCTAAATTTGTATCTATAAAAAACATTATCCATGGATTTGAAGATATATTACATGCCTCAAATTCACCATGAAAAGCTTTGATAATTTAAAATGAATTAGGTAGTAGAGATTTAGCCAATTTATCAGATATAACTTGCCCTTTTATCAATTTTTAGCATATAAATTTGAGATTAAACTTTGTAAGTTGCATCACCTATTTTATAATGCATATAATGAGATGTGTTTTAATCATAAGGAACTTTAATGGATCTACTTTAACTATAATATGGACCTCATTATTGAGAAAATAATGCCATAGTTTTTATGTAGCAAAAACCAAAGCTAAACATAATTTTTTTCCATTATTGTATATTTACATTCATTATCAATTATTTGGTGACTGATGTAATAAATTTATCATTATTTGTGACCATCATCATTTTTTCTAACAGGGATCCAAGGGCCTCATGAATTGTTGAGATATAATGAAGTAATGGTTTATCTAGAATATGAGGCACAAGCACTAGTGGGTTTGCTAAATATTATTTTATTTTATCCAAACTTTATTGATATATGGTGTCCCATATATATATATATATATATATATATATATATATTTTATCAAAAAATGTGTAACCTAACATATAGATTAAGGAATGTAGGGTTAAATGGAATATAGATTTCCTAGGGCATAAGGGTGATAAACTATCTCTATAACATGCCAATTAATTTTCAAACTTAGATAAATAATATTCTAAATTTAAATACTAATATATGCTAAGAATAATAAGTAAAACTAATTATTGATAGTCAAATAAATGGAAAAATATGGTACTTAGTTGGATTATAGTGTACATATATATAATGTGGAACATGTTAGAATTATACCAGATCTAGATTCTAGATTAGTCTGAAAATTATATAAATTTGACCTCTATGACCTTGGACACTTACATCAATCTCAGATTTTTACATCAATACTTTTGTCTAAAATATATGTAGGTGTCTAGTATGGAATACCTATTGGATATATATGAGACCACCTAGAATGTTTTGGGTTATATGTCACCTTTGTTATAGTGTATTCATAACTGGCTCATGGAATATCACTCCTTGTCAAATAGATAAAAACTTAGATCTTCATCTTCATAATGACTATGGGAAAAAAATTAGTGCACTCACAATGTTAATATAACCCTAAAAACCCCTATATAATTAGGTGCTTCTGACACAGACACTACTATGATGAAGGTTTCAAACTCATCTAGTTATCCCATACATGTGGGTTTGTGTGTGCATAAGTGTGAAATATGTGATTATCAAGCACAATAATGACCTAACTTGTAACTTGGAAAATATGGATAATGGTATGTTCCTTCAGATATTTATACCTACATATGTGTTATCCCTATGACTGATATGGAAAATATGATAAAATAATGAATATTTTTTCACTCGAATGATTGATTAAATGATTTTGGTAAGTTTCCTTATGAGTTTTTAGGTTTGTGTTAGGTGATGAATGAATGAGGATTGATCATGAATATATACCAATCATTTTGGAGAATATATCACATTCAATCACTTAGGCTGACTATGGGGATACACTTATTTTTAAAATTGGATGACTTTAGGTCAGTAGAAACTTACATTGTGATAGGACACTTACATCTATGTACGCATTTGACGATGGCACAAGTGTCTAAATAATTGGAAAATATGCACATGTCCAAAACTTTTAGAGACAAGAGATATATAGGTTTATAGAATTTTAAGTATGATATTGGGTCTAGAACTAAGAGGAACATTGTTTTGATAGTGGGAAAAGGTCTAGAACTAAGAGTAATAACCAAGGTATATATTTTACAAGTGTATAAGATTAAGGTGATATATAATTTAGAAATAATGAATATAATATCTAGGTTTTTGAAGAAATGGAGGATAAAATTATAACTTGTACACATGATAGAAGATAAAAAAAATTACACAAAATTTTTCTATATTGGTAGGTGTAGTGATCTATTTTAGGATATAATGTAAGAATATTCAAGGAAAATTCTAACAAAGAGTGGATATGTTTGGTCATATTAATTGTCTATACTTCACCAAAAATATACTCATATATCTTAATAATTATTTTCCTAAGACAAATAGTCACAAAATCATTATATATCACATCAAATTAATTTACATAGATAATGAGAAATATAAAACACAATATCATCTAAGTCCCTTATCCCTTAGTCATTTATATATTTATTATGTGTAATTAATTTGGTTGTTACATTTATGTTTGTATGGTTTCTACTACATCTTATGCAATCTTAATTTCAATAAATTTGGATTATTTAGATCACCTAAATCCAAAATAAGAAGAAAAATATGGTAAAATCGACATGATAGATCACCTTAAATGTCTGACCTCTACCAACACATCATGGAATATTTAGAAAATATGTTTCCTAATTTGATCAATCAAAGAGCTTACAAAAATCATTTCATGTGACTATCCATAGACTAAGAGAAAATAATAATAGAGAATAAGGTAATTACTCTATCCTCTTGGTATTTTTATAAATGGTAAGAGAAATAATTCATCTATTAGTATTAAAATATGTGTGGCTTATGTTAGTAATTCATGTAAGCTAAATTATAATGGTTTTATCTTGTTTAGACTACCTTAAATACAAAATAAGTTAATTTTTTTGGTGAACCCAATCCATCTCTTAAGCATAGTAAACCCTAGGTATCTATGATTTAGGGTTGCTTCTTCTTCTTTGTGTTTTATATTTTATATGTTAGAGTTTGAGATATTATCTCTAACTATTGAATTCTAATTTTTCTTTTCCCTTCACATAATTATAATAGAAAATATAGTTGATTTGAATATTAATAATGGAAATTAATATGTTGATCTTAATAATATATTTGATGATATAGATTAATTGGATTTAATTAAATATCTTATCAATAACTCAAACATAATCGATGAATTATTACATGTAACTAGGGATGAACATAAAAGTATGATAAGGTTTATAACACTAAGGAAAAACATGAAATTTTCAATTCTACTAATTTAGGCATATCAATCCTATAATAGGTGTCTAAAGCACTACTTTTACTGCTAGTATTTATTTTTTACATATATGGTTACACAAGTGGTGACCCCTAATAGTGTGGGGGATCACAAGATGATTTTTATATTTTGTGTATCTCCCTAAACATTAAACATTTTTTCCTCTCAAGATGGATATTCATTTGACATCATCAATTGTTACTCAATCTACTATTTCTATTGTTCAATCTCTTATGTAAACTTCCATTGACCTTCAAGATAATTTTTTCAATTGGAAATAATATTTGATAGAATGGGCCATTAAAATTATTCTTGAATTATTACACAATCCATTATCTCTACATATTTCATATTATCCTTTCCCTAATGGATATTTTTCACTTAATATCACATTATATAATGGTAAATGTGACCCAAAAAAGCACATAAGTGAAAAAACTAATATGCTCAAATTTATAAACTTAAAAAAATAGATAATTAACCAATTAGTGATTATGTATTATGTTATAAGATAATTCTATCTAAGAATACAAATATTATGGTTGGTAATGATTTACAATACATATTAAAAAAATGTTTGTTCGTTCCTATACATGAGCAAATTATGTTAAAATGTTTTCACTCTTTTGATGACTTGTGTCATATAGTCAAATATTGTAAATATAATATTATTACCAAAAATAACCCAAAATATGTGCCCAATCCTCTAACATTTTATGGTGCAAAATGTTATAATAATCCATCTTTGAAATCAAAATTAAATGAGGCTAAAAATGAGGCTAAGATGACAATTAATGTAGTTTTAAAAATTACTAATAATATATCCTTTATCCTCCTCAAAGGAGGAATTTTACACAGTTATCCAACCCTCATCATAATATATTATATAATTTACTTGATAATAATATCATATCTCCCCTTTCACTGAAGGAAGTAGATATAAAAAGGTGCATCCTAATGGATTTAATATTACTTTTTGTTATGATTAATATATGTGTTGGACATTTTAAAAATAAATAATATGGAATAAAACATGAGATACATAAAATAATTGATGTAAATAATATTGATGTAAATAATGTTTATTAACACATATATTCAATGCCACAACATAATGGGAATGTGAAACCAAAAATATTTTCAAATCCTTTCCCAAATCATTTATAAAAATAGAATAAGACTAATTATAAGGTTCATTTGAATTATAACCCAGATCCTCCCCTAGAAAATTATGATTATAATATTAATTATGAATAAAATAATATAGATTGACTAATTCATAAACTTAAGGATACATAAATATAAATATGTATCCATTTGAGGAGAAATATCACATTTGATAAGCACAAGTTTTTTTATGATGAGTTTATCAATGCTCTTTTGTTTGTGTGTGATTTAATTGATTAAAAATATATTCAAAGGGTTATGGTGTCAAATGGATATATATATATATATATATATATATATATATATATATATATATATATATATATATATATATATATATACACTATGAAACCACTTAGTAATCTTGATATAGACAAAATTGTATTTATTACTGTAATAAATATGATGAAAGGATTTGATAGAAAGAGACAAAACAATCTTAGGGGCATTACATTATCATTTAAGGTAGGAAATGCAACCATGAATAATTAGTTTTTAGTACTTCCTATTACTTGAGTATTTAATATGTTATTATGGCATCCATATATTAAAAATATATGTGTACTTCTATCCTTGTTACACCAATGTATGAATTATATATATATATATATATATATATATATATATATATATATATACTAACTAACTAAATGACTAGGTCTCAAGTCATTCCATGTGAATATCCTATTCAACTAGAGATATTTGGTCCACCTCCTCTTAAACCACATATTATAAAACTTATATAGTTTCATCATATGAAGGTGGTAGAAAAAATAATTATTTTAATTTATTTATAGTCTTGTGTTTCAATGTCTACTACATCAAAGGTTTATTAATGCTTAGTAAAGTTTAACTACTCTAGCACCATAGGTTAGTTTTACAATATACTCCATGTGTTCCACAATGAATAAGTCACATTATCCAAGCATGAAACAAAATTAATAATATAATATAACTACTCAAAAATTTAAAATGAGTATACATAATCAATTAACATATGCTCATGATGATTGGTACATTAAACATGAGCTTACTTTTCTAATTAATATATAGATACATATGTTACTTATCATCTAAGATGGGTGAAATTAATATTTATTGATCTAGGACATACATATGAAAATTAAATTTATAAGATCATCATCTAAGATTCAAATAATAAAATTTTAAATAAATCAAAAATATAAAAAATAAATTATTCAAAAAATAAAACATTAAGACTTGTGCATGACTTGTATTGCTAGTTACCTCATTAGTTGATGTTATTTATAATTATATGGTATATTACATATATAGTTTATATTCACATGTGATTAATATAATAAATTAATGTGATGAATGACATATAGGTACATATATATTAATGAATTTACAGGTGTGGGACATTTCTCACAGCTAGAGATTACCTTTTCTACATTAGGGTCATGCCTACACTAGACAACTTGGTACAAATTATTTAGGTTATATCTTTACATAAATTTACATTGATCATATTAGCCTAATTAAATTTATTATACATTTATTTTTTCTATGTATACTCTTTAGGGTGTTATTCTATATGGATATGGTGTTTCACTATGTTTGATGATCACATTTACTAGTTATGTAAACTAGCCTTTCTTGATCTATGCATGATCGATAATATTGTGTTTTTCAATAGTGTGATCATCATTATGAATTATATTATGTGATTATTGATTTATACTACATGGAATTTTTATTGGTGGTTATTTATTTATATCTAATGTATGATCATTAACATGTGATGCATTGTGTGTTACATTGTTATATTATCAATTATTGTTCTAAGTGTGACTATTCTATTTGAGATCATTGTGTGTGACCATTACATGTTATATGTAGTATAAATGATTTATATTCCATTTATTGTAGAATTATATGACCTTTTGACTGTGTTTGAGTTACTATTTTTTGGAG
>JARHVA010004279.1:680000-712500 GCA_037957365.1 Torreya grandis
AATTACTTTCCTACAGTACATATGAAATAAAAGATTCCTCTTCATGGTATGTCATAATATTATATTTTCCATTTAAATTCTTACTCATTCCTTCTTTATTATTCACCCATTGTATTCTTCCATTCCCCAATCTTTGTTTTTAACATTCTAAAAAAAACCCAAGAAAAACCTACATCCACTTTGCTTCCCATGACTATCATTATCTTCTCCTTTTCTATTTTTTTCCCCATGAATGGACCTGATAATTACCATGTGGAATTAATCATGTGTATAACTAATTCATTGAGAGTTTACTCCCTTAAATTCCTCCACAACAAAGGGTTCATTGACTTGCATGGTGGAAGGAAAGCCCTATTAATGCCTCAAACCAGTTGATTTTATCCATTGCCTCCAAAAATATGATTTTCATGTTAGTAATACTGACTTGATTAATTACACTAGTCACATTAGATAAACTTAAATTTAATAATACAATGATTCCATCTAATATTGGTAATAAAGACCTTCCATGTCTAAAATTTACATCTTAGACACACATAGAAACACATTTTTCCCCTAACACTCTAACCAAAACACTAAATCCTATGAATATAGAGGTAGTAACACTAAAATATAATAAAAATTCAATAAAACAAATAAATACATCATCACATCTTAGTCATGACTCAAATGTCTACACTTTAATCTACCATGTAATGCAAAATGCATAAAGAGTCTAAGCTCAAATACAACCTAGATCATTTATTAGTGAATTAGGTACCAATGGTCTGATATAATGAAATTATCAAATGATTTTAAATCATGAAAAAACACTTAAAAATATATAGGTTTCAATCCTCTTTACAAATTTGTCACAAACCCTAAAACCAAGCAGAAAATAATTATTATAAGTATAACTTTAAAAATAGGGAAGGATCACATCCTAACACCGATAAAATTCAAAAATATAAATTTAAGAATAAATATAACACAATAAAAAAAATTAAATGTTATGATTAAACAGGTAAAAAGACTCTTACAACTACAGAGGTTCAAAAGGGACAAATAGGCTACAAAACAACACTAGAATAAATATCCAGATAAGTAAATAAATATTTATAAAGCACTAGATTGATTATTGATAATAAAATCATAAAAAATAATGTATTATTTCATTCTTGACATGAATTAATCAAATAAAAATACTTTCATCCCAAATTTCATTTGATGACAAATTTTGTTGTTCTCAAAAAAATAATGACAAAAAAGGTACAAGATAGAATTACTAAAAATATAAAATGGTGAGATAAGCTAGATTTGAATAAATATAAGAGGATAAAAACTATAATTAATAGGTTAAAAATTTTGGTTTCCATAAATACAAAATCATGAAATTAATTTGACACCCTTTTCAATGCGACTTCATAGACAAAAAATAGAATCATAAAAAATTTCTAAGTAAATTGAATTGGAAAAGAGTTACTAAAAATAGTAAACATATCTGAAAGAATAAAATAAAATATCGTATGATAATTTAAAGTTATATGAAATCATTAATAATTTTTTGTTTAATGAATCACTATTTTTATATATGTTTGGCAGGGCATTTCCAAATCAACTTTGTAAACATTTAAAGCACATCAGATGCAAAATTTTGATGAATGCTTCCAAAATGGGGCTATTGAACGATGAATGAATGAGGAGTAAATAGAATTATTGTTGATTATAAATTTTATGTGATAGTTAATTTTATTTTAGGTCTTGGTAGCATTAAATTATGAGTTTAAATAATTAGTTAAGCTTCTTAATAGGCTATTTTGGGCTGATTTTCTAGCAACTATCAACACATCCAACTAAATTGTTTTGAAACTCAAAATGGAAATGCATTTAGATAGGTTCCTAAAACATAGTGAGATGATGTTATTATATATATCTTACTTGATTTTAATATAACACTATCATAATGAAATAAAATTGGGTCATCTTTCTATAAATGGCATATAATTAATAGAACACTAAACCCTTATTAATATTTTCACAATCAAATTCATTTTTTTGTTTGGATGCTCATTTACAACAAGTGAACTCTTTTTGTAAATAAATGTATATTTTGAAATAAAATACCATTACATGGTAAATATATACATGTGAGGATATTTCTATTATTCTTTCAAGGCAATTCTATAGTATGAGGTCGTAACCAAAATGATTACTCAAGGCAAGCTTATAAGTACATGAATATAAGTTTAGATCCAAGTTTAGGTATATATTTTTTTACAACTTGATTTTAAAAAATAATATACAAGAGAGGTAAAGTTGGACAATTTTGTCTTAATTGGAAAAATAAGAGGTAAAAATATTTGGATATAATACAACCATGAAAAGCATTAAAACCTGATATCTTATTACTCAAGTGAACTTAATTCTGGATGCACCTGCATTGCAACAACATCAAAGTAATGTGTCAGCGTTAATATTGAAAGAATAAACTATTATAATCTATCAATCATTTCAATATTAACCTTTATATGGTATAACATCACTCCTCACCTATTTAAAAATTATTTAAATTAGTCAATAAAATAAAGAATTATTCAATATGCTCTTTCAAACTGAAATGAGATTATCCCACAAAGAGGTAGTATTTAATATTCATTATTCAGAATTAGCCTCTAAATTTATTATACCAAATACATCATAATCCATCCATTTATTCTCAAAATTAGGTGAGAGTCTATGTTAATTTCAAACCATTAACTTAGCTATGAAATATCTATTTAAAAAAAATCAACTTGGAACAAGAAAAGACCAAAATGGCTCATGATAATTTATGAGAGATAATTCATAATTCTTAATTCTCTATACATCACTTCACATAGATATTATCCCTACAAGGAAATTATCCATACTATCAAAACTAGGATTACCCTTAATCTATAACATGATGATGATTACTACATCTATAAGCAACATTATTTAGCATCACACTTATAAATTAATAAGAGTTTATACACTACTCAAAAGCCACTACCTCCATCATAATATAATTAATGTCCAAAAAAATATCAATCTTAATTTTAGTATGGACTAGAATGGAGAAAGCTTATTCATGACGATATGCAAGAGATAATTTCCTACAAATTTAATATCTTTACTACCCTTCATGTAGAGTATCTATCTAATACTATGTGTTATAACTTCCTAAAACCTAGATGAAAACTAGTATTGGATAAAGATGCAAGATATTCAAAATTTTATGTATTCATTATTTCTATAAAAGAAAACTAAACTCTATTTAAAAACTTTCACTACACCCTACCACTAATAAAATGATTTTTTTCCCTTTAGAGGTCATGCTACCTATTATAGCACCATCCAAGTGCTTATTACCAAACACATAAAATACCATTCACTTGTATGGGATTATAACTAATTGTTTTAATCTCATGTGGGGTGTTACAACTATTCCTCTACTGTTGTGCCTAAACAAGGGAAATAAATACATTAAAATTTTCCCAAACATGGGCACCATTCCTTTTGAAATTAATAATGTGCAATTACCATTATTTTTAGGGGAATTTTCACAATATTGACTATCTAAAAATTCATTAACAAAGACTCAAAAATTTCATACCACTCTAAGAATAAAGGAAGATAATGATTTTCAGTTGTACCACTTAGCTCAAAAAAATAAAAATATTTCTTCCTTATGATATTCTTTTAATCTCATCAAAATTATAAATTAAAAACCAATAGTGTCACTTAATGGAGTTATATATGTATTTATATACATTAAATATATTCCTATATTGTGTTACATCTGTATAAACTATTTGAAAGAATTTAAATGATCAGATACCTCTTATTTTCAATAAGCTTCATGAAAACACCATCTAAAGATATTATTATAGAACATATCAAAATTAATTAGCCAAAGGAAAGGTGTTAAAGTGTAAAATATAGAATTTGACAAAACAAAACACATTTTCAAACATAATCAGGTAGGATTTAGCACAAGAACCATATGACCTACTTCCAAAATCCTCCAATAAACTAGCAAGGAAAAGCATGGTGGTATACATAAGTTTTGATAATCATATTCATTTGATATATGGAACACCACATAATATCAACATAGGAAAATAAATAAAAATAACTTAATAACTACTAACTAAATATCATTAACAAACTAGTTTTATTTATTAAATAGATGCAATCTAGGCATGAGCAAGTCTCTATAATTAAGGCAAGAACACAAGAGGATGCTTCAATCATTTACACTAACTTAATTTATCTACTTACATACACTAATCAATTATACTCTTACCTATTTTGATTAATGAATGAAATGA
Organism: Torreya grandis; assembly: GCA_037957365.1. Lineage (NCBI taxonomy): Eukaryota > Viridiplantae > Streptophyta > Pinopsida > Cupressales > Taxaceae > Torreya > Torreya grandis. The sequence goes on from JARHVA010004279.1 coordinate 684,332, forward strand.
TCAGATTGAATATAATATAATATTTACTTGCTTGTATAAGAAGATTTGATCCACTAGTTGTCTATTAGTCCAAGCTTGTTCATCATTAAATTTATCTTTTCCTCCTCAAATAGCTTGCATAGATTTAACTTCCCTAATTTCTCAAGTGCCATTTTCCTTTGACCAAGACAAGGATGGGTTTGTTTTTAAATTAAAGGCTTGGGAATTTTGGACACTACCCTCCCCCATACTCAATGACAAAATTTTGAAATGGACTAAAATTCTACCTTCCTTCTCTTCTATACCATTTGACTTCCCAATAAATACCCTAATCTAATAAATTTTGATTGGATAAACATAGATATCTCGACCTATGCTACAAAAATGATATGGAATATAGAATGAAATAAATAAACATTTACAGAATTCTAAATTTCTGTAAACACCTATTAAGATCCATTCTTCCTCAAATATCGACCAACCAACTACAATTAATTTCTATCTACTCCTCATGTCATATTTACGTGGTAGGAAAGAGTAATGCATTGGTGGTCAAGGCATGGTCATTATAGAAACAATAAAAAAAAAATGTTCCACTTATGTCTCCCATATATAGCTTGTCTACGATGCCAATTTATATTGGTATACCAATCTTGCACCACCCAATAGATTGGATAATAAATCTTAAAGTTTTATCATTATTTAAAATAAGTAAATATTACTCACTAAACTAATAGAGTCATAACAATATTATTAATAAAGTAATTTATTATATAATTTGTATTAGGTGTTATTAATTGAGGAAATTTGACCAAAACTCAAATAAATCTTCACATGAAACACCATCATTCATATAACCTAGAATAAGCCTAATTCCTTCATGTTATAAATGACCATTGAACATTATTTTGTAAAATGATTAAAAAAATAATTACTTAATCTATAATAACCTTGTTGAAATAATATAAACTAAGGGGTATAATTGGCCTATGGTTAATGATGTCCTCTAAGGAAGGTTACTCAACATGATAACCATGACTAAGTAGTGTCTTAGTCTATAAACTGACATCCTAATCTAATAGAACTTACACATATTCACTATCACTATAACAGGGTCTTACATTCTTCTCCTCATAAAATATAACATCATCCTGGATGTGATAAAATACTCAAGTGGTGAATTATACCAATCATAATTGTAAGATATAAAAATGCATACACAAAATTACTAACATAAATAAAAATCATTTTTCCTTGAGCGATCTCTAAATTAACTACACAAAATACAACTATCAAATTTCTGAAAATACTAGTGCATAATAAGCTAAACTCTTGTAAGATAAAATTTATAAATCCATTCCATCCTATGTAAAAATTACATTCTGCTATGATAAGTTCCCAAAATAAGTTCCATCCCATGTAAATAACATATTGAGCAAACTAATAAATACTAATAACCTAGTAGCCACATTGATCAATAATGATGATTGAAACATGAATAGCCTCTAAAATGAGTAAGTGAGAACTAAATTCACTCTTATGTAAGCCATATTTTTATTCATATTTCTCACCAACTAATTGAAACCCAAAATCCTATGAGGTGAGCATGAGAGCTCCAGTTTCTATTCAATGTATAAATTGCACTGGGAAAAAAATGATGAGATGCAATCTATGGAAAAATTACACTACTAAGTTAAATGTCCATCCAAAATAATATCATTATGAGAAAAAATAAGAAATGCTAGCCCATATTAAATAATATTTAATCAAAAATAAAACATATATGCTAAGTGACCAAGAAATCAATGTATATCAAACCACCTCCTTAGAACTCCCCAAAAAGAATAATATCTCCAAACAAGGACCATATATATAAAACCACCACATATAATGGGCTAAGAAGGATGGTATCATGAACATGAATGATAATTTCCCACCTCAGAAAAATAACTATATTCCAAGCTACTTATCCTCCCCCATACCATGCCATATGCATCATAATTATGCACATACAAACACATGTGAAACTATCACCAACTATCATCAATAAATTTTAAAACTAAACTAATCATGTAAAATTAAAATCAATAAAAATAGGTTGTGGACATAAAAAAATAAATTAAAAAAATCAAAAATCTTCATGATCAACCAATTGATTAAAATAATAAAACACAGGGAAAAAATAATGGTTTCAATTCAAATTAAAATATGGTGATCAAACAAATTAAAATTAAATTTGATAAAACATAGGTGAAAATAGGTTACATTAATAACACTAGGAAACTTTGCAAGTCACCCAAAGGGATAATGAAAAAGGTAAGAGGGAATTGATGATCCATTAGCTATCTAGATAATAAATCTACCTCATTAACATAGGGATATGGTACACCAACCATTACTAATATGAAAATAGTCTAGAGTTATCTGAAAAATCAAACTATGTCATCCACATGGGGATGTGATCCACCATAACAAATCAACTAATGAAAATGATGGAAAATAGTAAGTAAAAACTTCCATACATGGCATCCTAATTTTATAAAAGTATCAAATGTAATTATACTAGCTCACATATCTAACTATGATACACCCTTAACCTATAGTGTATCTATGGATATGTGTGGATGACTTGTGGATGACACACCTTGATATTAGCTTGCTACACTTCTCGATGTTATTAGTAGGGTTAGCCTATGGAAAACCATGGCTAAGTATATTATAGAGTATTTATAAGAGGTAATGGTTAGTCTTTTATTATCATATTTTGAATTATATTCTTATTTTATTATTGTCGAGGTTTCCCCTCAAAGTGGCTTAGTCATAATCTTCATGTATTCTTCTCTTTTATTAATTGTTGTTATGGATTTGCTTATTCTACTCTTAATTCTTTGATATATAATTCTATTATTGTAAATCATCTAATTAATTTCCTTACAAGTGGAATGAGATCTTTGATTTGGATAAGTTTTTATGGTGCATTTTTTTATCAAGCATCATGACCACTAGAAGGCTAAAGAAACTTAACTTGTGATCCAGAAGGAATTAATTTTTTTTGTCACCATAGTTTTATTCATGAGGTTATTTTACAAAAAATAAATAAACATATTTTTTAGAAAAAAAGATTGGAATTTTTTTACCTTGTGTAAATTAGTAGTTATTAGATTCATCTATGCAAGATGATCACAGTGGTATATTATATTGGTATACTTTTTTAGGTTAAATTTTTTCACTCTTGCACATAATAGTATTAGTTAAATTCATCTCATAGAGATGATCATAATGGTATATTATACTTGTACACTTTTTTATGTCAAACATTTTCACCCTTGTGGATAATAGCAGTAGTGTATTCATATAAAATGCAAAATTTGGTTACTTGAGTATGGATAAAGACACCTAATCCATATGTCCACTTACTTACTTGCACAACCCTTTAAGGATTTTCTTTCACTGATTCCCAGTCATCCACAGCTTTCTAGACTTAACCCTTACAGACCCAATCATCTCTTTCAAGCCCAAATCCATTCCCCCAAGTCTCATTCCCTTTATAAAAATATGCCTAACTTGGATAGGAGCGTTGAAACCTAGGGTGTCCTATTTTTTGTGCTGTTGTCTAAGTGTACTTTTATTCCTAATAATTATATTTTATCAAATCCTTATCCTAATTCATGTTAACCTAACATGAATTCATTTAACCCACAATCATTAATTTACCTATAAAAGGTAATTAAAATTCCATTTAGAAGGGTTGGCACTCATTTACAAGAGAGAAGTAAGAATACAAGAAAGTACATTCAAGCACTTTTCCCTATTCTATGCATACAACCTTACAATATTACTCCAAGCTTATTCAAACCCTTACACCAACCCCTAGCCATTTGAGACACACCTAGTTTTACATCTAGTTGCATTTTTATACACAATTACACCAAGCAATTAAATGGGAGAACTACATTAGCTTGATCCCTCCTTGGAGTATTGGTATGTAGGTAGCGTGCCCACACACAAGGTGTGAAGTGCATCTAATATATCCTTTACACACTAAACCCTTTCTCTCTCTTTCCCAAGTTGCCATTAAAATTCAATTAGAAATATCTCCTAGGGCTTGAATATTAAAATAGATGCATATCGAGATTTATAGACTTATAAGCTTTGATATTTCACTGACATGGTAACATAGACCTATCAAGTAGAACCCAAAAAACTCAAAACACCTAGACAATAGCACCAGAAAAGGACTATAGCACCAAATAATTGGGAGTCCCAATTTTTACACTCATATCCAACCTATAAAAAAAATTGCAAAATCCTATTTGTGACAGTCTCCCAAACTTGCGCAAAAATTTCTAGACCTCGAAACATTCATCTCAATCAGATTCCAACTAAGTTTGATTTTCTCTCTATTATTACTATTTTATAAAAGGTAAAAATACAATTTGTTTACACAAATTATTAGATTAATTATTGCACATTATTTACTTATTTACCCTACTCACACCTATTTATTTAATTAGCAAAAAAATTCCATTATTCTGAAAAATAATAAAACATTTGGTGAGCCCAACTTACTTTGAATTTTCATATAAAAACCCTAGAAACCCTAGGGTAAATTATTTTCTAATTTTTACCACAATTTCCTAATTTTTCCTATATTTAAAAATAAAAATTCTACAAATTAATTTCAAAATTATCATATATTTAGTTAAAACCCTAGTTTACACATACTAGGTCCTTTTTGCATAAAAACACATTCAAAACATTAGGAAAAATATATTGTTAATTTTATAATTATTTTTTGATTTTTCCTAAATTTTTGAATAAAAGGTTCTACAAATTTTCTATAAATTCATATCAAAAATTTAAAATTATCATACTAGTTTTTAAAAAATTCATTAAAAATCCCTAGTTTCATGTACTAGCTCTTATTTTTCTACTTGAAGTATCACCTTAAATGTTTAGGAGTTTTGTGTCATTTCTATGCATATTATTGTTTCCTTTTTAGATTATACCAACTTAATATTTTCTACTATTATCCAAGGTGTTTTCCTTATGCCACCTAAGTTGCTTGCATCTCTTCCTTTGAGACAAAGTGTAAGACTTAGTGGCAATCCTCTTGAAGTCACCCAAATTCTTACAACTCAGCCATATACAAAGGATAAATAACCAACTCAAGTTCTAATCATAGATTCTACACATCTAAATTACACCAATTTCAATGAGGATACTTTTGAAAAAGATCAGTATTAAAAAAATAATGATGATGTACATACTAATGCTCGTGCTCCACCACATTGGACTATCGATCTAATTCCACCTATTGTTGATAATGAAGTTGTCCTCAACAAATATTTTATTTTACAAAGTTTTAGAGAAAGACTCAAAGAAAAACCCTAAGATCATACTATTATCTTTCAATCTATCATCGAAATTAAAAATGATAAGCAAGTTGATTCTTCTCAAAGCACAGAGCCACTAGTTGTAAATGACATTATGATGGCAACTATGTCTCATCAACCCCCTCTAGTAGCCCAACTTCCTTCTATCCCAATAGTTATAGATAGTACATCCCTATCTCTTGATGTGTCAACCCTTGTGTAAGAGATTATGAACTAGTAATTTGACTCAAGAGAGGATGGTAGTATGGTGTTAGTGCCAAAATGAAAAAAAAATGAAAGAAACACACTAACTAGCATAACATCTCTAAGCCTAGACACTAGGGAGAAATTAGTTAACAAACATGATTAAAACACATAACTAAAAAGCAAAAGAAGCCCTCTTTTATCTTCCTTGAATGCATCAAAATGCTTGTTGTGGTGGCTTTCTCGACTTGTGATCATGAAATCCTTGGCACCTTTAACTTATGGCTTGGCTTGGCTTGGAATCAATTTGGCATGGTAACTCTAATTTTAGTGGCTTCTTGAAGATGTTTGTGCATTACAACATTACACCAAAATATCTTAGAAATGATGTTCATGGCCTCTCTATTTATAGATTTTTGAGAATGTCTAGAATCAACTTGAACCATCCATCTTAGGATTGAGATTTGTGGCTAAATATTGATCCAATCTTGCAATTAAAATTGATAAATAGTCTCATAAATATTTGGGATAGAGTAGCAATTAAGAGGAATGGAGGGTATCATGGAAGGTATTGATGAAACATGAAGGGTATAAATCTTGATATTTGTCGTATTTATGGCCTAGGGATGTCTTCCCAAGAAATGAGGTCACTTGATGATGTAGATATTCAATATTCATTTCCAAAACAAATTATTCAACAAGTTTCTATGGAATTTTTAATCAGGCCTTGATTTGGGTTAATTAGCTCTTAAGCATTATTAAGTAATTTATGCACAAATTACTCAGATTGACCAGAATGCCTTATTATTGGTCTAAAATTTAACTGGATTAGAATTATAAGTCATTGTTAGATACATTGGATCCATTATTCCATTTAGGATGTTACCAATAGAAAATAACAAAGGCACGTGTCTTGTGTAAGATATTTGATAGGAAAGATCAATCTAGAGCACCTAGGTGCAAAATTGGCATTTCAACTTGAAATGATCTGATCAAAGTTAGTTGGACCATAAATTGCATTGCCCCATTTAGGGATACCCTAGCTAGAATCAGCACTTGAATATATCAGTTTCAATTCATTTAATGCATTTTAGTGTTTTTAGGCCAAATTGTACACTTTGGGTGGAAATTGGCTAAAAGCCTAGTTGGAGGTCATTGGTGGCCAAATTTAGGTGTCTACAGTTTTCCCCTATTTGGGAAGATGTTACAAACCATAGGTAAAGCAATGTCTTCTCAAATAATGAGAGATGACTTGTATGCCAAAAAGAAGATGATGGTTGAAGAATAAAGCTCCAAATAGTTTTGGGAAGCCTATGATGATGCCCCCTTGAGGGAGTGGCCATCACATTTATTGATGGATAGTCCTTCAAAAAGAAACAAGAAGAAAGGTAAAATTAACCTATGGTTGACATTAATCTAAATAAGAAAATGCTTGCATGCATTGATGTAAAAAAGATGCTAATTTTCCCAAAGGTAGTTATAATTAGGATTAAAAGTCAAAATAATGATTTTTCCATAGGAAATTATAATCATTACGAGGACCTAAATTGGCTAAAGATTATGGTGCCCTATTTATGGATGATTAGCAAGCATAAATCAAGGATATAACTTAGAATATAGATTAAATATGAGCAGGCACAAAATGATGAAAGAGATAGATAGAGGAATGAGATTGATCAATAGAATGATTCAATTGTACTTGTCAATGAGGAGATACTCATCTTGATTAACAATGATACAACTAGAATGGTCAAATGAGTTATATTGATCAATGTAGGTGGGAGGATTTACCAAGGTACCAAGGAAAAACTTCTACAACTCCATTGATTTTAGAAATTTTTGAAGCTAATTTTTGCTGTAGCATGTGATGGTAGGCTTCATGATAGAAAACCATGAAGACTTGGCTAGAAATATGAATAAGGATTGAATCCTAATCCAATAAACATTCAAAAACAATACACTAATGATAAAAAACATGATGATAATGTTGACATAATGGACTCAATAATAATGTGAATGAGGAATCACCCATGTGTTAAGGTGTGGAGCTAAAAGCTTCACCAAAGGAGCGCATTGCAGAAGTTACAGGTTTACACAGTCACCGGCAACCGACATCAGTCAGGAGAAGTTTAGGAGATGTTGGCATTGGCAAGAATCAGCTGACGTCGGTCACATGCAAACAAGTAGGAACCGATGTCGGTTACCTGTGCGTCCAGAAAGCTATTTCCATGGACAGAACAGATTGTTTGCATGTTAGGATTAAGTGATAGTCTTAAGTCCACATCTCTATTATTAGTAAGACTGTTAGATCCCTTGATTATGAGGTGCATCTGATGGCTGTAGTTATATGCTCATGTTTCCTAATTATTATATAATAGGATAGATCTTCTTAGCTTATTGTATGAGTAGTGTTGAACAGTATAGAATTGTATATGTGTATCAATCCAGGTTGTTGGAGTTGATTGTAATTGAGAGAGAGAGCTCTTGAGGGAAAGAGATCTAGAGAGAGATCTATACATCTGAGAGAGGTGTGGAAGAAAAGAAGTTTCTTCAATTGTATTCCTTCTGTAAAGAGTTTAGTACAAGTTTTCAGGGTGGTTTCTTGTATCTCTTCTTCTTGCTGTATTTATCATTCTAGTTACTTATCTTTCTGGTTTTATTCCGCATTTATTGCTTTCACATTGTAATCAACATTGTTGGTTGATCCCCAACACCATGAATGCATATAGATTGAGTGAAGGCAACAGTGCAAAAAGTGAACAAATAGGCAAGTAAACAAATAGAAAATAAAACAAACAAATAACTTGAAATAAACAAACAAATAGAAAGCCTAAAAACAAAAGCAAAATAAAGCATCCTAAGAATGACAATGCCCCAGTAAGGTAGATCAAGGATAACTAACTAGGCTTAGATAGGATAAATATTTTTGGTATTTTTGAAATGTTATGAATGTTTTTGGAATTTTGAGGTATCTTAACTTGTTAGAGAATGACAAGATACTTGCTCACAAAATGGAAAGAGTGTTTGGCTTAGGTTGTTCACAAAATGGTGAGAGCATATATAAGGGGGGACTGAGGTGACCTCAACATGAATTTACCATGACCCACATAGTCCTAAAATGAACTCAAGTCATAGTAATTCTATCCACATAAAAGGTGAGGAAAAACCAACTAGGTCCTAACAAATTCTCAAAACTAGCAAATGGATAGTCAAATGAAAATAGTAATGGCAAGGTGATGTGGTAATGCATGATAAACAAGTGTTTCCCCTAATTTTTTCATAGGAATTTATAACTAGGATACAATGGAATATGTCAATGATACTAATTTACCCATAGGTGGTTATAATTAATAGTAAGACTAGTGAGACACTGATTTACCCATAGGTGGTTATAATCAGGCTCACATAAACAAACTTGATAGGATGAAAAATATCTTGCCAGATCAACTATCACACTAATTTCATAGACTATCATTTAAACATAGACTTGATTGATTGTTAAAACTTGGTTGGAATTATCTCACAAAAAGTGTGGGAAAAAACCAAAGGAACTAAGATCAACAAGATTGGGTAGGATGAATAAAAACATGCTTTGGTCTAACTAGGAATGAAATGAAAGGATGGATAAAATGGTAAGAGGATTTTCCCCCAAGTGATAGGGTGAATATTAGGAATATTTGATATTGGTAAATAAGAATAGGTAATAATGGCAATGGCATGGTACATGTTTTTGGCCTGGGTGTGGTTTTTGATTCTATTATTCCTTCTGATGGAGAGATGCATGTCCTAATCAACACATGATAAAAATAGAATACTCAATCATGTTAATTTATATCCCACACCTCATCTGAATAACTAGTTTATCAAAAAATTGATTTAAATTTGGTTATCAAGAATACTTTTATGATCTTCATTGGTCATTGATTTTGATTCCTTTAAACATCGAGACAAGGTATATTTATAGCCTCTAAAAAGTCAAGTGCGACCATGGATGGTAAACAAGGATAAATAAGGGATGTTAGGTTTGATTGTGAAATAGAATGGTAGATGATAATGGAAAGTGGAATAGTTGGGAAACAAATGAAGATCAGGATGTTTAGTCACATGTAATGTTTTTGATGTTAGATTCAATATAATTTTAGATGTGGTGGGGCTGAAGAATTGTTCTCTCGATAAGACCACAATTTTTTTTATTATTTGATCTTGTGAGTAGATACCATCTAATTATGTTGTAGATAGGAAGTTATTTTCATTTGATCTTTGATTTTGTCTTCATCAAATAGTGAATAACTTTTGTGCTCAACTATTGGTGCCTAAAAGAGGTTTTCACCAATGAAGTTATCTTAATTATCCCATAGTGCCTCCAAGAAGGTTTTACTAAAGAATGTTGAATTTTGAATTCGATTGTCTTCTAATGCTTATAAAAACATTTCACTAAAAGATGCTAAGTTTTGACTTTGATTGTATCCTAGTGCCTCTGAAAAGGTTTAACTAGGAGAGTGTTCTTCTGTTATATGAATGTGGTCTTGGCCTCCTTGCTCTTTTTCAACTACTATGTCACCATGGATGCAGTTCAACAAAGTGTGATTTTTTAATCTCAATCAACACTTGTGGGAGATGTAATGTCAATGATATGGCTATTTTGGTTGATGGTAATGGCCTATGGAATAGCAATGGAATGGGGAGAGGCTATACAATCCTCATAAAAGATACTAGGATAACTTGTGTCGAAGCTAAATTAATCATTCTCAAAAACCATAAAAGGATCACAAATGTATTCAAATTTATCTACAAGGCATGTGTAACCAATGTTGTAAAAACCATGAACATATTTTTCTTCTGGATCTAATTCTAACTCAAGGGACTCTTAATTCAAGGTCAAGACTAATGTTGATTCTAATTTTGATGCTAAAACTAATATCAGTTCAAGAGTAAAACTTGGCTCTAACTATGATTCTTCATCTGATGGGTACTATGTTATAATGGTGTCTTGTTGAATATTTGGTTTTGGATAAGTAGTGGCCTATGATGGCATAATGAGCTCCAAATAAATAGTTTGTTAAATTTAGACTCCTTTAGGATGGGAAATAGGTTAAGAGACAAATCCTTAAAGACTAGCTTGTCAATAGGAGGCTCTTGAAAAATAGGCACATGGTTGAGGTAATGATTTTCCCAAAGGTAATTATAATCATTAATAAGTCACTTATAAAATATTGCCTCATCAGAGTGAGACTCTTTGATAACTGGTATAGGGTTAATAAGTGATTCACCATAGATTGACTTATCACAAATGGTTGGTTCAACAAAAACATCTCAGATTGGTTAGTTCTCTTGGCCTTAGTTTTCAATGAATTAGAAAATACCAATTTTGAATATAGTATGATCTTAAAATTATGGGATGGGTTGAGGTTTGAATGGGATGACTTGTGGTTAGATAATGGTAGGGCCTTGGGGAGCATGATTGATTTCATGAGCCAAAAGACAAAGTCTTGAGATGGTAACGATAGGGCACTATACAGATTTATTACTCACACAAGCCAAAGGATTAGGTCTTAGAATGATGAAGGGGTATTTTGGATCTTGATTTATCACACAAACTAAAGGATGAGGTCCTTGTATAGAAATAATTAGGCATTATGGAGCTTGGTTGCTTGCATAAACCAAAATATGTGGTCTTGGTATGGGAATGGTGTAACATTGTAGTCTTGGAATAGAACTGGCATGATGTGGTGGAGCCTAATTACTTGAATAATCTAAAGTATCCAAGTCTTCCTCATAAACCATATCATCCTAGTCATGATTTGGCTCATAAGTTGGTTCTTGACTATGTTCCATATACTGATTATTGAAAAGAAGGTATGGATTTGTATCCCAAATAACATTATCTATAGTTGGGTCTTCAAAGTCTTCCTCACAAGCATATTCATACCAATCAAGGTCTCGATTTGGATTTTGTGGATTTTGACTATGTTCCACATATGCAGTATTGTAGGGAGAATAATAAAACTCATTAGAACATCTTTCTCTATAGGGATTCCTAGTGGGATTTTGTGTGGTCATTCTATCATAAGTTGGATTATATGTGAATCCACTATAATTTTAGCTAGAAATATCTACATAAATGATGAAATCTCTAATAAAAAAATGGATTAGAGTTATACGAACTCCAAAAAAACAATGTCTAGAGGATAAATGGTTCAAACTTGGTCAAACTTGGTCGAAACAGTGGAGTTGTATCTCCAATATGGTCTGAAAGTGGAGTTGTATCTCCAAAATGGTTTGTGTTAAGACTTGTCATAAAATATCCTAAATTCAAATGTCTAATGTCAAATTTCATACACACAAAAATTCAAGCATCTAAATAAAAATTATCATGTCAAAGGTCTAGGTCAAAGTTTTCTAAACAAGGTCTAAACTAGGAAAGGGAAAAGTTGAGTTACTAGGTCTTTTGTCCAAATGTAGAGTCAAAATATAGGCTAAAAAAAAAAGGAATATGATAGGAATTTTGGCCAAATGATGTCAAAATCTATACTTGAAATAAAGGCTAATGTGATTCTATTTAATCTAACAAATTTGGAAACAACTTTGACTTAAACCTGGCACATGGAATCAAACATAAACATGATCATTGGCATAAGGCTAATACAAAAGGCTCTTTGAAGAAAGGTTGTGTTATCCCAAATAAAGGCACAAATAATGATGAGGATAGGCATTAAACAAACAAACCATCAATAGTTTTCAAATTTGGGTAATTGATTAACCAACTTTATGCAACCCAAAAGAGAAAGATCTATGTATCAGCCCCATGAATTGAGGCCTGAATAAAAATCAATCAATGTTTAGATCCAAACTTAACAAGGATAATTGAAAACTCAACATTGAAACCTAGGATTTGACCAAATAAATTAGACAATATTAGACAACATGATGACATAGGACAATGGTCCAAATGGTATACATGACATGGTTTGAAACAAATGGTTTTTGGCATAAGGTAAACTAGTCTTTGAACAAATTGAGTAGCCTAATGACGTGAACATGCTCAAATTATGTGATCTATGTTATGCTTCAAAAGACTCAAAGGCAAAATGGTTTTAACATGTTTTACGTAGCATAACAATACCCTTCTCAACTTAAATTGACACACACACAAACAAGATTTAGCAAAAATTTCAAGGCACAAGTGTGCTATAAAATAGTTAGCATAATGCCTCTTTAGACAAAAGAGTGATGTATAAACAAATTTATTTTGTCATGGATTATAAAAAAATAAATAAGGTTTAATCTTAAAAACACCAAGTAAGATAAATGACCAAAATACACTAAGTATAATAATCCAAATCCTAACAAGGGTATGGCAATGTGGGGTTGACTAAAAAAGAAATATTTTAAACATTTTTAGGGGAATAAATTACATAATGAATTTCATGTCAAATGATGCAAAAGATAAGTATGAAAATTGGGTGACCACGATATTGACTATTTGTAAAAAGGTCTAGTCATTTTTACAACCACTACATCTTGTTGTTTGTTCAATGTAGTGCGATGTCCAAATGTAGATATGTCCCATGTGTAACTTCAAAGAAGTAAGTGAAGTCAATACCGGGAGATGAAACCTCAGGTAAAATCTTCCCTAAATAAATCATGGGAGGTAATTATGTCACCTTCACAAGCCAAGATGCAATGAAATGAAAGACATAAAAAGAAAGACTTTAGGGTCATTTTTAAGGTCACCCAAACTTTGATGAGTTTTTAGGGAGTGTTTTAGATGACATTATTTCTAAGCCTTAGAATATGATTTTTTCAATAATAATGGTGTTTTTTATGCCAAGGGTTCCCTAAATGGGATAAACGGAAGAGCATACATGCAACATCCCTCTTTTTGCCAAATAAAAATATAATCTAAACAACTAAGTGAATAAAAAAAGCTTGAAAAGGTGAGTTCATTTTTAAGCCCAAATGTAAAATGAGGTGGTGTTCATTTGACCCCTTGGTCTTAGTTGCAAACTTTGAAAAAATTCACCATAAACATCTAAATTTTTTGTTAAACACGAAAACAAGGTTCCTAATTGATTTTTAAGAACACAAAAGGTGATCTAAACATGTTTTTAGCAAATGTCAAGCTTGGTCCTACAACAAGAATGTTAGCATGTCCTTTAGCATTGAAGCTCTTTTAGGTTTGAAATAATGAACTTTAAAAAAAGAGCTCTCAGATTTATGTTTTAAGAAAAACATAATGACCGATGTTGTTTATATAACTGACAATGGTTATATTAGATAACTGATGATGATTATCTAATAAACATTGGTTATACCAATAGTGACTGATGACAAATATCTAATTGATGTTGGTTTTACTAATCAACGTTGGTTACTTTATAGACCTATGACAAAGGAAAATGGCAAAACAAAGTTAGAAAATCAATTCACAAGAGTTTAATGATCCAAATCAAGATTTTAATGTTGAAAAATGATCTTCTTAATGTGTGGGATGAATTTGGTCCCACTAAGCATGCCATATATGATCTAATAATTTGACTCAAGAGAGGATAATTAGTATGGTGTTAGTTCCAAAATGAAAACAAAATGAAAGAAATGCACTAACTAGCATAATATCTCTAGGCCTAGACACTAAGAAGAGCTTAGTTTAAAAGCATGAATAAAACATATAACCAAAATTCAAAATAAACCCTCTTTTACCTTCCTTTAATGCTCCAAAATTCTTTTTGCAGTGGCTTGCTCAGCTTGTGCTCATGAAGTCTTTAGCAATGGAAGCTTGGCTACCTCCATCTCTCACTAGCACCTTTGTCTTGTGGCTTACCTTGGCTTGGATTGGAATCAATTTAACATGGTAAAACTAATTTCAATGGCTTCTTGAAGATATTTTTGCATTATAAATTTTCACCAAAATAGCTTAGAAATGATGTTCATGGCCTCTCTATTTATAGATTTTTGAGAATGTCTAGAATCAACTTGAACCATCTATCTTAAGATTGAGATGTGTGGCTAAGGATTAATCCAATTTTGCAATTAAAATTGATAAATAGGATCATAAATATTTTGGATAGAGGAGAAATTAAGAGGCATGTAGGTCATCATGGAATGCATTGATGGGGCATGGAGGGCATGAATCCTGATATTTGTGGCATTTATGGCATAGGGATGTCTTCCTAAGAAATGAGGTCACCTAATGATGCAAATATTCAATATTCATTTCCAAAAAAAATTATTCAATAAACTTCTATGGAATTCTTAATTAGGCCTTGATTTAGGTTAATTATCTCTTAAGCATGATTAAGCACTTTGTGCACAAATTACTCAAATTAATTAAAATGCCTTGTTATTAGTATAAAATTTGATTGACTTGTAATTGGAAGTCACTATCAAATGTGTTGGATCCGTAATCCCATTTATGATGTTACCCATTAAAAAAAAAAGGTACATATATTATGCAAGAGATTTTATATGAAAGATCAATCCAGAGCACCCAAGTGCAAAATTGGCATTTTGACTCGAAATGATCTTATCAAATTTATCTAGCCCATAAATTACATTGCCCCATTTAGGGATACCCTAGCCAGAATCAGTACTTGAATATGTCAGTTTCAATTCATTTAATGCATTTTAGTGTTTTAGGCCAAATTATGCACTTTAGGTGGAAATTGGTCGAAGGCCTGGTTGGAGGTCATTGGTGGCTAGATTTAGGTGTCTACAGAGATAAGATCTTTTCAATCCAAGGTGCAACATATTGATCAAGGTCTCTCTAGACCTACATAACCATTAGATTATTTTGATTTACTGTATACACCATTGACATGTCACATTACATATACACCATTACCACAAGGTTTTATTCAACTCAATCTTACTCTTTATGAAGGCAAGGGTGATCTAAAGACACACTTGAGAGATTTTCATGTAGCATGCTTGGAATATGTACCTAATGACTAGTTAATCATCAATCTATTTCCATAGAGCTTGAATTATTATGATTTACAATGGTTCTATAGTATACTAAATTAGTTTATTCATGCATTTAATCCTTTGGTTGACATGTTATTAGCACATTTTAGCATTAACGTTTCTATAAAGGTTTCATATGCTCAAATTGCTCAATAGAAATGAGCATCTCACAGACTATGTTCTTTGGTATAAGACCATCTTGGCTAAGATGACTAGTCTCATGGTAGATCAAGAGTCACAATACCTCTTCAAATAGAGTCTTCTATTAGAACTTCATAAATCAATTATGTTCAAGTGATTATCTTATTTCACTAAATTGTGTCATACAATAAAGGAAAGAAAAGTGAAACTCATTTTAATGGTCAAACTTAAGTTTACAAGTATTCTAGACACAACTAATAAGAGTAAAAACAAAGTCCCATACAAGGTCAAGTTCAATTATATAAAAGGGTAGAATCAACCTACATTAAATGTAGCTTCAGAGCCTCCTCAATGTATAGTTTTATTATTACCCCCTCAATATACTTTCTCACATCTTCCAGTTCCTCTAGATAGGGTTTATAGAAGATTTTGGATTTTAATATCATATCTCTCCCTCCTATTTGGTAATTTGATCCAACCAAACCTCTTATCAAATTATATGATCAGTAGGCATTTTTCAATTACCATAGGGCACCAGGCCACACTATAAATAGATGCATTAGTTTGAGACATAAGATACAAGACTTGATAGATGAAAACCTACTTGATTTTGGCACTTCAATTGAGCCTCCATAGGTAAAACCAACATAGGATAAACATTCAAAAATATTATCATATTTATTTCCACAGAATTCAAAATAGGATAGAAGGGACACATCAGGGGTTCACCATGTATATCATGCACATCCACCACCAGTTACATATCAGGCAACTTCAATTGAGTCACATCCTTGAGTGGTATGATCAATGTGTATGAATCCAAAGTTACAACTAGATCTTCAATATTCTTATTAGATTAGGAGATTGTGGAGGATAATTTAGATTATAATGCACTCTTTATCATAGCATATATTCATAGTCAGTCCATTCACAATGTTCTCATAGATAATGGTTCCAATGTCAACATGTGCACCATTACATTATCATAGCATTTGGGCTATTCAGAGTAGGATATCACCCTAATAGATATAGTTATCAATAGATTAAATGGTCACATATAGAGTTTTTTGGGTGAGATTGTACTTCCTTTATAGACTAGTCTAACATATGTGACCACACATTTCACTATAGTTCCTAGTGAAAGAGTTTTTGATATGTTATTTGGTTTCCCATGGATTCAAAAAAATTGATTAGTACCATCTATATTTCATAGATGCATGAAATTAATTCATGATAAGTAGGTTATTATAGTTGGTGGAGTTTTGTATGAGTTATCCTACCCACTTCAAATCCATCTACTTTGCAGTTACTAGCCTTAGCTTCTCCACTAGTTTTTTAATTTCCCCACTACTTATAGTTCTTCCTCTAGTATATATTCAAACACAATTGAAACATCCATCACTAGTACAGAGGGTTAAAACACCTTCATAACTTTAGGATTCTAGACAACTTCCAACTACAATTTTCACACCTAGAGTATTTTCATTAAGATCTCATGGATCTACACATGAATCACATATTCAGAGAGATTCTCCTACTTCCAGATGGGTCCCTAAGAGACCTAAAGTTACATCCACTTCTCAAAGTTATATTGCAACCCCATAATTAGTTTCTACTTTAGATATTTCAAAGCATCTACAAAATATACAATTTTAGAAGCCACAATCTCAACATTTTCATCATGTTTCACATTCACAGATGATTCCACTCCTAAATACATGACACCATGATATGGATTCTTGCATGAGACTAATATATTAGTATCATCCTATCCTATCCTACTTATACATAATCTATTTTGCTTTATTATACATTGTTTATATAAATATACAAAAACAATACAAATTTTCAAAATACAAAAACATTCAAATAATTCAAAAACACCAAAAACATTTAGATTGTATGCATCATCTATGTTTTACATTTCTACTACTATGTTATACTTAAATTTTATATTTATGCTATTATTTGTCAATTATCTACATTATCATGTTTCACTTGATCTTCTTTGAGTGTGTGTAATGACTTATAGTTCCTTGATTTCTTCATTCTACTCATTGAGGGGGCATCCTACTTATAAATTCAAAATGCACATTGATGCATCTTCCCACTTGGGGCATATTATACATTCTTACACCACACATTCTAGTTATCATGTTGACATACATTACTTAATAGATCACACAAATTACCACATCAACACTCACTTGTATCTTGTACTTGTGTATATCCTAGCATATACCTAGTCTTGTACTAAACATGTCTTACACACTTTCACTTTTTATTTTTTTAGCTAGATGTGATTGTATTTCTAGTTCTATTTTTGTTTCTTATGTGTGCCTAAGGACATTTAACAATGTCCTTTTCTTCTATTCATGTGTGTGTACCTTTGGACATTTGCCAATGTCCCTTACTTGTACTCTTCTATGTGCCTATGGCCCAAATTCCAATCTTTGCTTGTTTCAAATTATATGTGTATGTGGCATTTGAACATGCCTTCTATTATTGTTTTCTAGTTTGAGTGATATGTGCCTATGTCCCTTGTTTGTGTGGCCCCTTGGACAACCTTGTATGATTCTTACTTCTTGCTTCTTGATTTATATGCTTGTTTCTTGATTGTTTGTCCTTATTTTCAAGGTCATGATCTATATCATGCATTTATCTTTATTTCTTAGATGCCATGATGGACAACATGCTCCATCCCTCCAACTAACAACTAACATCTAACTTTTTATTTCTAGTTTAGTACATTGCACATGCTTTTACATTGTTATATCTATTTAGGCATACCCTTGTTGATCTAACAATATCTAAATACAAACATTACTATGTATAGAGATATCTTGTCAAATATCATTGATATATCATGTATTTGTGTAGCATAACACACTTGCAGGACTCTTTCTTTCTGAGGGAAGTCATTATAAGTTTAATCATTCATACCCTTAGAAGAGGGTGTAACAAATAGGGGTTTTGTCATAGAAATCAAATCTCCTAGTAGTCAAAATAGAAGCATTCAGATCACCCAATTTAGAATCCATAGGTCAAACTAGTCTAAACAAAATAGAAAAACAGTGACAATTCTATATCAATGACTAGGTTTAGCATAGGACAATAACACCAAAAATAGATAACAACACCAAACACAAGGGTTTCCTCATTTTGGAACTCTTATCTAAGTAGAAACACACCAAAATTTTATAGTAATAGGAAAAATATTATCTTAGCTATAGTTTTTTCACATCCAAATTATTCAAAATCAATAGCTTCAGTATAGTTTTTTTAGGGAATCCAGATACAGGGGGTATCATTCATGACATGATGCCTCTCACTTCTAATTTTAGATTAGGAAATTGACATAAATTATAGATTAGAATACATGTTTTAGACACCAATTATTAGGGGCAATTTACATGGTGCATTGGTCTTGTTTTGTTTACAAGTTTAGTTTATTACTTAGGTATTTTCAGTAGTTACATGCCTTATTCCATCTGTAGGTGTTTTTCATCTTTTTCAAGTTAAACATTCATATAAGTTTAACTTTTTGAGTACTCAAGTTCTAAAATTGTCTTTCACATAAGACTAGTGCATCATTTTTGGAGTGGATTTCATATAAGCCTAATCTCTATCTTTTGGAATGGCCAAGAGTGGCCTAGTTTCTAGTATATATTCAGCTATCCACACCACATTGTCAAATTTTTAGAAAATCCATGGGCTCCATGAGCCATATCATATGACATTTATTCTATACTGGTATCACTTCATAGATTCACTTCATGGGCTAATGATGTAGCCAAATTGAAAACCTTTGTATTATTGAGCCACCTATTTAGAGGGATTAGACACATTCCATACATAAATTATCACATGCATGATCATCTAGCTTCACTTAATAGGTGACGATGGAGCCAAAGGGCCAGCCTTTGTATTCTTGATCCACTTTTTATGGAATTAAACACTTAATTACATTCATGATATAATATTTGGTATAACTTTATCCAATAAAATCTAACATTACTTAGCCTAACTTAGGATCATAACAAGTTTTATATTATTTTGTATACTCGATGAGGTGTATTTGTTCCTTTCTATTCCTTTTTCTTTTTCTTTGATTTTGTATGTTCTTATTTTATATCACATTAATAATAATTGATCTACTCTTTATTTCATTTCATAGATTCACACTTGCATAATGTGCTCTCTATGCACTATCTATCATTACTCAGCATCACACAAGCTTTATGGGTTCACCTTTATAGGTAAGTTCGAATACACTTTCTATTTTTTTATTTATCATAATATTTCATTTTTTTGCATTACTAAAATAAAGTGGAGGTAATTTTTGTCATATAAAATGTGACATTTGGTTACTTGAGTATGGATAAAGACACTTAATCCATAGGTCTTCCTACTTAATTGCACAACCCTTTTAGGATTTTATTTCATAGATTCCTAATCATCCACATCCTTATGGATTTAACCCTTAAAGACTTAGGTAGATATTTTAAGCCTAGATCCATCCCCCAAGTCTCATTCCCTTTCGAAAACAATCTCCAACTTGGAAAGGATCATTGAAACCCAAGGTGTCTTGTTTATAGTCTTGTTGTCCACGTGTAATTTTAGTCCTAATGGTCATATTTTCCCAAATTCTTATCCTAATTCATGTCGACCTAATGCAAATTCATTTAATCCATGATCATTAATTTCCCTGTAAAAGGCCATTCAAAGTCCATGTAGAAGAGTTGGTACTCATTTATAAGAGAGAATCAAGAATACAAGCAAATAAATTCAAGAACATTTTCCTATTCTCGACATATAGACTTCTAATATTATTCCAAGCTTATTCAAACCCTTACACCAGGCCCTATTCATCTGAAATATACTTATTTTTGCATATAGTTGCATTTTCATACATAATTTTACCAAACACTTCAATGGGATAACTACATTATCTTGATCCCTCCTCAGGGTATTATTATGTAGGCATTATGCCCACACACAAGGTATGAATTGCATCTAACATAACCTTTACACACTAACCCCTTTCTATCTTTCCCAAGTTGACATTCAAGTTCAAGAAGAAAGAGTTCTTAGGGATTTAAAGATTAAAATAGATGCATAGCGAGCTTCACAGACTTTTGGGATTCAATATTTCACTGAAATGGTAACATAGACCTATTGAGCACAACCCATAAAACTCATATCACTTAGACAATAGAATTTAAAAAGGACTATAACACCAAAAAATAAGGTGTCCCACTTTTGGTTCTCATATCCAATCTAGAAACAAACTCTAGGATCCTATTTGTGATAGTCTCCAAAGAATGCACATAAATTTATAGACCCTGCAACATCTGTCTCATTTAGTTTCTAGATAAGTTTGATTTTCTCTCTATTATTACTATCTTAGAAAAAGTAAAAATACAATCTATTTACACAAATTAGTGGCTTAATTATTACACATTATTTATTGATTTACCCTACTCAAACTCATTTATTTAATTAGGAATAAAACTCCATTATTCTAAAAAATAATAAAACAAGTAGTTAGACTCATCTCAGTGAGATGATCATAATGGTGTCTTTCACTAGTACATGTTTTTGGGGCTAAAACCCTCCTAGGGTTTGTTCATTGATGGTATAAACACTCATGGATGTAGTAAAGGGAAAGAAAATCTAAAAAAATCCTCACAAGGATGACATAGAGTCTCAAAATTCTAATCCATCTATTTTGGAGGTAGTTCAGCAACTTAAGTTAGATTTTCAGGGCATGGTGAAAAAATATGATTTTGATATGGTTCAATGGGACTTTATAGGGTAGAGATGGGACATGGATAAAATGATAGATCAATTGTGAAAAATATCTAGGTAATTAGACAAATTTTCAACTTGACCACTAGAAATTAACCCTCCACCACTTAAGTTTTGTTCTCCTCCTCCAAATAATACCAATACCAATCCTGTCCCTAATATGATGTTTCCAAAATTGGACCTATGTAATTTTGATGATAGTGATCCACTCACCTAGCTCACTCAAATTGAAAATTTATTTGATCTACATCAGACTCCATGTTCACAAAAAGTGGATGTTACCTCTGTATATCTAGAACATGATCCATTCATTTGGTATCACTAGTTGTGTGCTCAAAATAAAAATAAGGGTCTCCCAATTTTAGGGTCAATATTTTTTGAGGAGTTGAAACTCCACTATCACAAAAAATTCTCTAAAAACTACTTCAGTCAACCAGCCAAGTTGTGCTAGATTAGGACTATAAAGGACTAAATTCATCAATTTAAAAATCTATCTTTACGTGTGGGAGATATCAATGAAGAAAATATTATTAGCCCATTTTTGGGTGGCCTCAAAGATAGCATCTAATTAGAATTTCACATGTTTCATCCTAGTACTATATTAGAGACCATACTAAGGACATCCATGGCTGAGGAAAAATATTTGATCAAATGAATGCCTTTCACCAATGTTCATGAACTCACCTTCTCAGCACCATCATTTCCATAGCCTACTAGAGTGACACCTTAGCAAGTGGAAAAAAGTGTGCAAAAGGTTTATGTTTTTTCTATGATAGAAAATGGAGTACAAGAAATCAATGTGTTAAAAATAGGTTATTTTACATTGATGATACTAATGAGGAGAAAGAATATGAGGAGGCTTTAGGGGAAGGTTTGGAAGAATCTAAAGATTCTCAACCTATTATTTTGTGTCATTCATTTTTTTGAATCAGTACTCAAAATCTTGAGGTGGTAGGTTTCTTAAAGAAATAGAAGATGACTAAGTTAATTGACTCTGGGAGTACACATAATTTCATCAATAGTAAGTTGGCTAATCATTTGAATTATTTCATTTACCTAGCTCTAGACTTTCATGTCATGATTAGATGGTGGTATAGTCAACTTTTCTAGAAAATTCCATAACATTAATCTTGATATGGGAGACTACTTGTTAGATTCCCCTATGTTTTTTATTCATATGGGAGGGTTTGACATTATTTTGGGAGTGCAGTGGCTCACTACTTTGGGAACTATTGAGATGAATTTCCAAGAACTATTCATGAGGTTCCATTTAGAAGGCATGACCTTTAAATGACATGGATTATGGGCTAAATACCCACAACTAGTTAGTTCCCACTAGATGATGAAGATTCTTATAAAATGTGTAAAAGGATTTATGGCATGCTTATTTTCCATAAAGTTTTAACCAACCAAATAATCTACACATCTTGATTTACAAAGGGTGTTGGATGGCCATTCTATGGTATTTGGTGACATGCCAAAAATATTTCTTTGAATTCATGTGCATGATCATTCCATCAGACTCATTCCAAGAAGTACAACACCCAACATCAAAACATATAGGTATGTCTATCCCTAGAAGAGTGAAATTTAAAATATGGTACAAGAGATGTTGGAGGCAAGAATCATCCAACATATTCAAAGTGAATATTCCTCCCTGGTGGTCATGGTGTAGAACAAGGGTGACAACTAAAGGATGTACTTACACTATATATAACTCAAAAAGTACACCATCAAATATAAGTTTCTTATTATAATAATTAATGATTTTATATATGAATTACATGGTCCTATTTATTTTTCCAAGTTATACATTCATTTTGGGCATCATCATATTTGCATCTGAGATGAGGACATAATTAAAACATCTTTCAAAACTCATGAAGGCCATTATGAATTAATGGTCATGCCTTTTGGCCTCACAAATGCACCATTTACATTTTAAATTTTGATTAATAATATTTATATGCCATTTTTTAGAAAGTTTGTATTAGTATTTTTTTATGATATCTT
Source organism: Torreya grandis (assembly GCA_037957365.1). NCBI lineage: Eukaryota > Viridiplantae > Streptophyta > Pinopsida > Cupressales > Taxaceae > Torreya > Torreya grandis. The sequence goes on from JARHVA010004279.1 coordinate 707,818, forward strand.
CATCTATATAAAAAATTGGGGAGACCATATAAAACATATGAAACATGTGCTTTCAATTCTATAAAAATAGCAACTTTATTCCAAACCTTCCAAATGTGATTTTGGTGTCCAATAGGTGGATTAATTATGTCATATTGTTTGACATAGTGAAATTTGATACTAATAAAATACAAGCGATGATGGAGTGGTAGGTTCCCAAAACCCTCAATAACCTTCAAGGATTTATAGGGATAACTGGTTATTATTGCATCTTTGCCAAAAATTATGATAGCATTGTATCCCCTCTCACCTCTTTTCTTAATAAATATTCCTTCCAATGGACTAATTTATCTACCAAGGCATTTGACTATTTAAAAATGGCTATGTGTACAACTCCAATTTTGTCTACTCTTGATTTTTCAAAAAACTTCTATTTTAGAGTGTGATACATCAGGATATTGCATTGGGGTTGTACTCATGAAAGAAATTAGACAACTTATATTTTAAAGTCTCCAAATAAAGGGAAAAATAGAATCAAAACAATATATTAAAAGGAGATTTTATATATTTTACATGTAGTGAAGTAATTGATACCTTATCTGATGGGTTATCACTTTTAGGTAAAGACAGGTCATGATAGCCTCAATTTTTTTTTGGAATAATGGTTATCATTTAAAGAACAACATAAATGGGTGACTAAATTATTAGGATATTATTTTGAAATAGTGTATAATAAAGGTAAAGATAATTTGGTTTCATATTTCATCTCCTGATGGGATGAATCAATTGAGGCATTTTTATGCACCATGAGCATGGGGTAGGAAGATTGGCTAGAGGAAGAAAGATATGAATGGGAGAATGATAGTGTTAATAATTATTTTATTTAAAGCCTTTAGTAGGGTTTGGATGAATCTAAAAAATTTACATGGAAGGGTAACACTTTTTTGTATAAAGATAGATAATACCTCTATAAGCATTCTCTCCTCAAAAATAAAATTCTTCAAGAACTTCATGCCTCTCCACTTGGAGGTCATTCCATATTTTTGAAAAAATATATAGAATAAATCTAGAATTTTTTGGGAAAGAATCAAGAGGGATGTATAAAAATATGTGGTTTAATGCATGGTATATCAATAAAAAAAGGTGAAACCATTAAGACCCCAGGTCTTTTACATCCTTTATCCATCCCTAGCTAGAATTGGAAGGAAGTTTCCATTGATTTCATTATGGCATTGCCATGGTCTAAGGGTAAAATTGTTATCATGGTAGTTGTGTATCGACTTACCAATAATGCTCATTTTTGTTCCTTATCATAGCCATTTCTTACCATTAAAGTAGCTTATAATTTTCTCAATATAGTTCAAAAATTGCATGGGACTCCAAATATCATTGTAAGTGACTGAGATCCCATATTTACTAGTAATTTTTAGACTATGTATATGCATGTTTGGGCACCCAGTTGTCTCATACTTCATTATATCATCTTCAATCTGATGGATAAATAGAGGTAATCAAAAAATGTGTAGAAGATTATATTCATTATTTTGTTTCTAACAAATAAGATGGGTTCATTGGGTACCACTTGCTAAATGGTGTCATAACACTTCTTTTCACACTTCTTCCAAGATGTCTCCCTTTGTGGAATTATATGGGTATCAACCCCATCCATCACTTTAAATTTCATAGTGCATCCTAAGGTTTCATCTATTGAGGAACACATTCACAATCAATAAGAGGTGCTAGTCAATTTGAGAGAGAATTTAACAATGAAACAAAATCAAATGAAGCAATAAGTAGATTAACACCATAGTGAGTGACATTTTGACATAGGTGATTAGGTATTTATGTGTTTGAATCCATATAAGAATATATATCTAAACTAAAAAAAAATGATAACAATCTATCACTTAAGTATTATGTCCCTTACCAAATCTTTTAGGAAATTGGTGGTGTGGCTTACAAGCTATAATTACCCCCATCCACTCACATACATCCAGTATTCCATGTATCTTGCCTAAATAAAGTAATTAGACATAGAGTTTCCACTCAAAATAAGTTACCTAAATTAGATGAATAAGGTTGATTCATTATAGATCCTAAAGATATCCTTCACATGTTCACTAAGAAACTATAGACTAGAGCCATTAAATAGTATTTGATCAAATGGAAGAACATGAGTTCTGAAGATACAACATGGGATGATGAAGCATTCCTAAATCAACATCATGGTTTTATTTAACATTAAGGATAACATTATTTTGAAGGGGAGGAGTATGTTACACCATTAACCTATATTTCATCTAGGGATATGTGTGACTAACTTGTGGCTTACACACCTTCATATTAGCTTGCTATATTTATTGATGTTATTAGTAAAGTTGGCCTATGATATAACTATGGAAAATTAGAGTGTATAGAAGGTAATGTTTAGTATTTTATCATCATATTTTAAATATTATTCTTATTTTATTATTTTGGAGGTTACCCCCTCGAAGTGGCTTAGTCATAATATTCAAGTATTATGCTCTTTCACTAGTTGTCATTATGGATATACTTATTCTACTCTTAATTATGTGATATGTAATTATATTATTGTGTATCATCTAAGTAATTCACACACAAATTATAATGTAACCAAATTATTTTCAACTATTATAGATCATATAGAATAACCTTATCAAAACATAACTCACTGAAATATATATGGATGAAGTACTATAAAGTGGAAATTGTTTGTATGTCTGAGTGTTTCTTACTAAAAACCATCATATATTGTAATATTTGAACTATTTATATGATCCATGCAATAATCTCTAAGAATAAAAATATGCATCAACTACACTAATCATCAAATCATACTCTAAATGACCAAGCCTTCACCATTCTCAACCAGGATATGTTAAGAATTATAAAATAGAATTATATAGACCCTAACACATGCATATAATATGTTATTGTATTCTAATATATTTTACATGTGTTATAAAAACACATACTAACAAAATTATGTAATGGTTAATGAAAAAGATAAGGATAATCTAAAAATAATCATCACCCATAAAAGTTAATAAATCAAAATCAATGTTAAACTACATTCTCTAGGAAACTAGCATATATGCCACCAAATCAAGGTGTACTCATATCACGATCATGATTAAAAAGGGGGATGTGTATCCAATTAGGGTTATCACTACCTATAGCTCCTAAGGAAACTCATCTTACGTTAATGTTATTAACACTCGTAAGAAACATATGCAACTAGGTAACACCACTAAAGAATCAAACTAATCTAAATAAACATTCCAAGAAATGAGGTCTCTAAACATAGAAGGCTTGCCCATAACCTAAACTTATGAGTATAAGTCCTTTAAGGTGAGTTGAAAAATACCATGGTCACAGGAAAATCCCATTGACCTAACACTCAAGATTACTTACGAGCTAAATGTCACTTAACCCTCATGGCCATATAAACTCCTAACACCCTAGTTAGAACCTTATTCTAAGCCTTTATCAAACCTCATCTCTTCCAAAATATGGGTGAATATCAACAATTTTAAACATGAGTCTCTCAATTGTAAAGACCAATCATGAAGCCAAACATTTGTAACTTTGACAAAGAGTCCAATAGTCAAAGGACTTTTTCAAGTGTACTATATTTACTTCATAAATGAAGTGGATCACTCCACACATAAACACATTAGTTTTTTTTAAAAATAAATTATACCAAACAATAATCCCTAAAGCTACTAATGTATAAACCATGCTCTGATACCAAAATGTTATGCCTAAAATTTACATATCCAACACACACACAAAAAATATTTTTCCCCTAACACTAAAAAAAACACTAAATCTTATGCATATGGAGGTAGTAATACTAATATAGAATACAAACTCAATCAAACACATAAATACTCTGTCATGTCTTCATTGTGACTCAAATGACTACAGTTCAATCTACCATGGAATGTAAAATGCAGAAAGAGTCTAAGCTCATATACAAACTAGATAAATTATTAGTGATGTTGGTACCAACATTATAATATAATGAAAATATAAAATGATGTGAAATCATGCAGAAACACTTAAAACTAGATAGGTTTCAATCCATTTTACAAATTCATCCCAAAGTCCACAACCAAGCAAAAAATAACCTTTATAAGTACAAATATAAAAAAGGGAAGGATCACATCCTAACATCAGTATAATTCATAAATATAAATTTAATAATAAACATAACGCATGATCAAATAGATTAAACACTATTGTTAAATAGGTAAAAAAATGCTCTTGAGGATACGAAGGTTTAATAAGGTTAAACAAGCTACAAAATGATGCTAAAATAAATTTAAAGATAAGGAAATAAGTATTTATAAATCAATGGACCAATTCAAGGTACTAGAAACATAAAAACTAAAGTACTTTTTCAATTTTGGAGTGAATAGAATAGATAAAATTACTTTCATTCCAAACATCATGCGACGATAAATTATGTCATTTCTAAGAAAATAGTGATAAACAAGGTACAAGACAAACTTACTAAAAATATCAAATGGTGAGTTAAGATAAATATTAATAAATATAACAAGATAATAGACTCAAATTAAGATTTTAATGCCTTTTTCCATAAATTATAAACCAATAAATTAATTTGACACCTTTTTAGAGTGACTTCATAGACAAAAAATAGAATCAATAGAATTT
>JARHVA010004279.1:717500-777500 GCA_037957365.1 Torreya grandis
AGATATGTTTTTTAAATGCAATTGTTGTTATGATATTATGTTGAGAAACATAAACCTCTATTCAACAACTTGGTATTGTAGTATGAGATTTACTATAGGTCATAATGTCTTGGACATATATACATAGATTTATGTGAAGATAGAAATAAACATTATCTATTGGATTGTTTCCTTATATTAATTAGTTGTGTGAGATATGAATAGATGAATGATTTCACTAGTCAATGTACCGTGTGGTACATAACAATATTTAAAAGTTTATGTTTTATTTTAATGCATTTAATTTAGGTTTTAAATGTTGTATGGTGTTAGTGTGATTTATATTTTTCTTAAATATGAATTTATATTCCTTAAGTAAGGTACTTGGAATATGAACATATATAAATATGTATATATGTAATTATGGATTATAAATAAAGATCAATATATATATATATATATATATATATATATATATATATATATATATATATATATATATATATATATTTATAAATATCTCATAAAAACACACACACACACACACACACACATGTGTGTGTGTGTGTGTGTGTGTGTGTGTGTGTGTGTGTGTGTGTGTGTGAGATATTTATATATATATATATATATATATAAGTTAATACTTACAAATTATACACATGTATATATATATATATATATATATATATATATATATATATATATATATATATATATATATATGTAGACCATTTATATGTATATGTTATGCCATCTAGAAATCAGTGGCTAAGGGTTTTAAATGTATATAAATATAAGTGGGCATACTTGATATACATGTTTATGCAAATAATTTGGGTTGTAAGTAGATGTTTGTTTATAATTAAATAGATTTATTCCTATACAAACTAGGATTTATATCATTAATTTATAATATTATGTTCAGTTTTAAATTATGAGTAAATTGATTACAAGCTAATTAGAATAATAAATGTTGTATTTATTATTGTTTATTTGCTTAGGATTTATTACGAAATTCCTAAATTATATTAATTTATTTATAGTACTTGTGAACATGGGATGTTTGTAAGGAATTTGTAAATTCTTAAATATTATGATGATTGTTAGAAAATAAGTATATATGGAATATTGCCTTATTGGAATATGGACTTAGGGTTGTATTGAAACTTAGGAAATATTTAGTTGATAATAATTTATTATTTTTTAACATGAGATTATTTCAAGTATTTATTATATTTAATTATTGTGGCATTAATATTAAATCTATATCAGAATTCCATGGAAATATTTTATTTTGATTGATTAGTAAATCTAGTATTAATGACACTAAGGATTATTATCATGAAAAGGATCTCATTCATATTTTTGAGTCATTAATATTTAGATTAAATGAAATCCAATTTTATGTGTGTGATTATTATTGATCTACTAGATCATTAAACTATATGAAGAATTTGTCAAATTTAATGTTTATAGTTAAATGTTATCATTTAACATGTTTGAATATATGCATATATGCATGATGTCATGTTAGAATAAAACTCTTTATGATATGATGTATGTAGTTAAAATATTATAACACATAGGTTGTAGTTGAATTCTCGATACCTACATCATTAATATCTTCTCATCTACGAAGGCAAGGCCATTTCTTAGTTGGGCATTGTGCAAGGGATCTATGGTTTGTGGTTGGTGTGGAAAAACACTTTAATTATTCTATCTCTCCCCTCCAATAGTCAGTTGATAAAGAATTTTATTCATGATTCTAGTTTATAGACATATATCAAGTTTATGGATACTCCTTAGTTTCATGGAACACTGTATTAATTTATATACACTTTGATGTGAACACATTGTATTATTGTACTTTATAATCAACAGATTGGTTGCTCTTAGTATATAACTTTTAGAAGTTGGCTGAGATATTATTCAGTAGATGTAATTATCTGATGGATTGAATTTGTATTTTTGTTAAACTTTTAAATTTGATAATTATCTAAATTAATTATAACTAGTTTATTATGAAAGATGCATTTAGTTAAAGATTCATTGAATTATCTTAATTGTGAAAATATGATTTGATTATTAAAATAAAGTTTTAAAAAAATTACCATTTTTTGAGTTAAACCTAGTGGGGTTATAACACAACTCATGGGACCTAGAAGAGCTTCCAAAAGGTAGAAAAATTATTGGATAAAAATAATCTTACAAACAAAATATCGGTGTTGATGAAAAATTTAAAATTTACAAGGCTAGAATGGTGGCAAGAGGATTTGCACAAAAAGAAGGTAGTGATCATCATGAAATATTTTTACCAATTATTACACTTATTTAAATTCAAGTTATCTTATCATTAGTAGCTTTACTTGGTTAGGAATTAGATTAGTTAGATGTTAAAACAAAATTCTTGCATGGAGATTTAAAATAAGATGTGTGTGTGTGTGTGTGTGTGTGTGTGTGTGTGTGTGTGTGTGTGTGTGTGTGTGTGTGTGTGTGTGTGTGTGTGTGTGTGTGTGTGTGTGTGTGTGTGTGTGTGTGTGTGTGTGGGTGGGTGCATGTGTGCGTGTGTGTGCGTGCGCGTGCGTGTGCGTGTGCGTGTGTGTGTGTATGTGTGTGTGTGTAGAACAACCTAAAGGTTTTGTACAAGATAGCAAATAGGTCTTTTTTTCAATCTCAAGAAATCATGCTATGACTTGAAATAGTCACCCAAACAATGGTACAAGAAATTTTATTCCTTCATTATGAGTTAGAATTTTCTAAAGAGTGAGTATGACCATTATGTTTACTTAAATTTTTTTGATGATGGTTTATTCATTATATTGGCATTGTATGTTGATGATATGATTGTAACAAGCAAAATCATGGTATAAATCAATAGTTTAAAGGCTCATATATCTAGGATATATTATATGAAGAATATACAAGATGAAAAACAAATATTAGGCATGGAGAGACATAAAGACACGAAAAATGGTAAACTTTGGTTATCATAATAGAAGTATTTGGAAAAGATATTAAAAAGATTTGGTATGATGTATGTGAAACCAGTAACTATCCCTTTTGCTTCCCATTTAAAAATTTCTTCAATTTTATGTCCTAATAGTGATGACTAAAAGTAGTATAGGTCTCATGTACCATATGTTGGTATAGTATGAGGTTTAATGTATGTGTATGCAATGGGAAATGCAATAGATCTACAAATCAATCCTAGTTTGGAGAATATTGATCCTACTTACACTTATGATTGACGATACATTTTATAATGGATTTGCTAGACCCAATCAAGGGATCTCTTATCAAAATTAATATCACTAGTGAGGGTTCCAAAGCCTCTAGTCAAGCAAAATTATGTAATAACCCTAACTAGGTCCTATGTTTTCATATTCACTATACTAATAACAAGTAAAACAAAATTCTAATCCAGTGCTCACCAAAGTTTGCGTCACAAGGTGAAGGTTAGTAAACATAAAAGTAAACATGCATAATAGAATCCTATTTAAGCTATGTATAGGTAAAACCATAATTCATGGGGGAAGAGAGAGAGAGAGAGAGAGAGAGAGAGAGAGAGAGAGAGAGAGAGAGAGAGAGAGAGAGATTATTCAAAAGCCATTACTTATGCTACTTCATGTCAAAAATCATTAACTAGATCCCTCTTGACTCCCCCCCCCTCCATCCCCCTCCCTTTCCTATTTCCTTACCCATAATTTTTAAATCTATTATTTGCCTAAATTTATTTCTTATTTATATTTACAATCTTCAATCTATAACGTATTATTATATTTTTAGATTAAAAATGTTAACTGTGATTTACATGGCATAATTCTCATTTTATTTTTTATAAGGCTTAATCCCTAGTTATAATTTGGTAAATTATACGATAAGACTCTGTTCGAATAATATATTTTACTCTCTATTTAGTTATTAGGTATAATGCTAATTGTTATTTTAGAAGTGATATTTCACATTTTCTTTTATTAATAAATTGATTGCCTTTAATAATAATATATTGTATTTCAACTTAATATCTCTATCAATAATATAGAAAACTCTTAATGTTTAGGATGTAACTATATTTATAATGTACTACTTACACTCTGTAATGTATCTTTGGTTTATAATTATAAATAATTTATAAGAAGCTATAACAATAACAATTCTCAATTTACAAACTTGTAAATTTATTTTACAATTTTAATTTAAACTCAGATTCCATCCTTATAATTAACTTTTTATAATCTAACCATAGTTTTTAATTATGATCAATATCTATTAATATTAAAAACTTAAATCCATTCTAATCAATATGATATAATTAGAGACGTAAACCTCTTAGTCTCCATTTTGACTCTTATAATAAATTTCAAGTTACTATTATGAAATTATAAGTTCAGATTTACTATTGTTAAATATTAATCTATTATTTAACTATAACTCTTAAACTCAATTTATAATCCTTCAACTCTAAATTTTTAGAATTTTAATTTATGTTTTATAACTCTTATACCTTCACTATAGGTGGATGTTATATTTCTCACAATTTGAATTCTATAATAATAATAACAAATTTTATAATTGATTCATAGATTGTAGACATAATTATAAACAATACTTATTATTATTAGAAAATAGAATCTATTATAATTATAATGATATACTTAAAAAATTAACCATGAAGGCTCCTTTATGAATTTTATATTTGAATTTATAAATAAGAAATTATCAGTTAGAATTTACAAAATAGATTACCTCATATTTTAAGTATTTAATTATTTGTTCTTTTATTATAACTCTTAAACCTAATTTTTTATTTTTAACTCCTCAACTCTAACCAGCCTTGACTCATTGACATCTTTGATTTTTCTTGTCATTTCTATAAAAGAATATCATAGTCTACAAACTTATCAGTTTTATCTTCCTGATGATGGTTCATTGAGTGTGAACCAAAATGTCAATTGAAAAACCCATACATGGTTTTCTACCCAGAAACCATTATTATTTAATCTATGGACTATGGAAATACAATAGCTCTTACTTATATATACTAAAGTGAAGAAAAAAGTTAGAGATACTTAACAGGAAGATGGACCTATCAAGACTCAATCTCTTGTTTGGAAAAGGTGATTCACAAGAGGTTTTTGTGGGTTTTAAGGATCAATAAGAAAATCCAAAGCATCCAAGACTTCTCCATAAGACAAGGTTTTTCTCCAATTAGAAACCCTAAGCTAAGACTCCTCACGTATAAATTAATAATAACTCTTGTCTACTCTCTAATATTGGTAAAATAAATATATTTATATAGGTATATCTAACCCTTCTAAAAGTTTCAACCAATAAGGTTGACCCAATTGATCTAGTATTGTAATTGACAAAAACATAATATAAAATGAACTATATCAGTCATGGCAAACTTAGTTCTTAGTAAGCTATTGTAAATAATAATACAAGGTTGATGTGGCTAACATAGTCATGTAAACTACCAAAAAGTGGAAAATGACTAGAAGAGGGTGAAAAATAAGAGTCAAAACTTAGGGGAATTATTTTAGGAGTTGGTTAGATTGTTAATAAGTGGAAATAAGGGACAAAAATCCTACGAAGAACCAATGGTCTACTTACCCCTTTCCTAGTGCACCCCTTATGGTGTGCACTCAGAGAGATTGAGACTCGATAGGTTCTTGCAAGATATAAAGTACCAGTAATTGATAAAGTTTGAAAATATTATGTGTATACATATGCCCTACTCAAATATCATCATGTGTCACTCAGGTATAATATGCAATGGTGCTTCAAGAAAGAAGATAGTAACACATAATATTGAGGCTAAAAAAATGTTACAATATTTTAAAGCATAGAATAATTAAAGGTAAATTATTGAAATGGAAATAACTAAAAAAGTAAATGTATGTGTACCTTAACTTGACTTTATTGATATATGGTTTTCTATTGTGTTTTTAGTTTTGATTGTGGAGGGTGCAAAGAGTGCTTTCAATAAACCCAAGAATACAAAAATAAAGAGAAAAAATAAACAAATGCAAGAAAGCCAAGATAACAGGTACTATGTGGATGGGACATACTTAAAATTTTGGAAAGATGGGATGATAAGTGATATGTTTGACCAAATGACCAAATCAAAATTTAGAGTGAATTAGGTAGCCAAAAATATAAGGCTACTAAAGACCAAAAAACTCAAAAAAGTAAACTTTTAAGTAAGAAAGGCAAACTTACCAAGTCAAACCAAGGATACATGTCAAAAAGGATTTATAATCAAACATAAAATTAAAAGAAGGAAAAATCCTTCATTAAATAAATATGGGCAAGTGAAAATGGTAAAACAACATTGATGAGTGAAAAGTAACAAGCCAACCTCACTCAATAATGTAAAAAGTACATGAAAGTAAAAATGAACTTAGGTGTCCAAAAAAAGGGCATTCTAAAAATAATAAATGGTAAAATAAATCAAACCAATTCTATAAATGTAGATCCATGTTTTAAATAAATCAATCTATAGTTTGTCAACCATGTTGTTTTGCTCTATGGATAGATAAAATTAAAACAAAGTAGTGTTACCATGTTTTTAAGATGTGAAGAAGAAGGAAGTATAGAAGAGGAAAATATATTTAGAATCACATTTTTTCTGATAATGGAGGATATTAAATGGGTGGAGGGGATAATTAATTAAAAATCAAGGTAGAATAACTTTTTATCGAAATCAAGATGCTCAAATTAGGTTTGTTAAAACAAGAGGACTATCAACATTAACGACACTTAATAACTTCACTTAGCCACACAAGTCTTAGGTCAACAAATGAAGTATGTAGATCATCTTATGAAGGCTATATGCATGAAAATTAAAATGGACCTACATTTGCACAATGTTTTCCCTATGCCTTAGGACCCCTTATAGAGACATTGGTCTAATGTGAATATTGGGTACTTGCATGATAAATTAAGTAGTATAATAGAGTTTGTTGAATTCTCTTATTCCAATCTACTAGACTACCACACCCTATTGGACCTCAACTATATCATGAGGCCAACTATGGAGTTTGAGCTTCAATTGGAGAGAGGAGATATGCTTCTAATAATGTATTCTAGTGTGATTTTAACTTTTAAAATTTGTATGTGGCCCTTTTTATATCATTGCCTTTTATGTCAAATGATGTGTCTTTTCACTTTCTTGATGGATTTTTTTATTCCTCCTTCATAGGGATTGTTCTTTGTCTGTAGGGATTTCATGATGTTTGATAAAAGGAAAAGGATGTTAAGAAATAATAATGAGAGGTAGATATAAAAACCTATGTTAGATAGACAAAGAACTAAGTTAGAAAGACAACATAGTAAAGGCAAAAACAAGAGTATAGAGTCAACTAGGTTGACTTAGTACTACTAGATATTGGTTGAGAAGAGTAAAAAGTTGACCATGTTGACTTAGTACTATTAGAAAGAAGGTAAAAGAGTATAGAGTCAACTAGGTTGACTTAGTACTACTAGACAAAAGGCAAAAGAGTACAATGTCAACCAAGTCACCTTAATACTATAGATAGGGGAAAACATAGTTTGATAAAGATACATAATTGACTAGGTTAACTTAGTACTATAACCTAATTAGCATAAAGGATTATTGGGTTTCCCAGGACAACTTAGTACTACAGGTAGGGAAAACGATAGTATGTAATATATTGTGTCTATAAAAATGATAATGTGTTAAAAAATAGGGAAAGTTTTTTCAATGTAATTGAAGCAAATGATGGAAGAAAACACACAAATAATTGGATCAAGGAGTTTGATATAATTGTCACACAAGACAAAACCTTGCACCAATGCTGGATAATGTAAGTTTTTTGAAATATAACATATAATTATTAGAGAGTAAGTAGTGAACAAAAAATTAAATGCTAACTAAATGGTTATCTTGAGTGTTGTTACATTATTATAAAGTGTTACTATAAGTGTGATAGGGAAGTTGGTTAAAAATAATGAACTAGAAAGCAATCTATGGATGGTTTTAGGACATTTAAGATGAAAGGGATCTATGTTGGTAATGGTACTAGCTTGGTAGTGGGGCCTACATCTCACTTTAAAATCTTGAAATGATAAGTGTTTCAAGTGATTTTATAATATATACCATTAACCACATGTTTATACTTTATGTTGGCTTCTCCCTTGGTGAAGAAATACAAGTAGGTAGGCCTTGGTAAGACAAATGTTAAATGCATTTTTAATATTGTGTTATTTGGTATTGTGTGAAAATATATAAAAATAGTGAAAATAAATGGTAATTTTAAAATCCACTTAATAATACTATGTGAGCTACTTTAAGCATGCAAACAGTTGATAATTAAAGTGTGAATTAATTACTAGCATATAATTATTAATTCCCAAATTAAGAATGGTGCAAATTCAATTTAGATGACACTGTATGTAAACATTATAGAAAAAAATTGACTATCTTGCTACTATTATGTATAAGCAAGAGTCTTTAATAACTAAGTCAACCAGGTTAACTTAGTCTTTTAGATAGAAGATAAGATATAAAACTAAGTCAACCAAGTTAACTTAATTTATTATAGGATTGTAGTCTTGAAGACTAAAAAATTTCATAAAATATAACTATAATGAATTACTAAATTGAAAGAGAGAGAAAGAGAATAACCTTTGTGGGTTAGAAGATGATTTGGATTGCAAATTTTTTAGAGTGCCTTAAAATTTTGCTTACAATTTTTTCCAACTAAGTCAACTAGGTCAACCTGGTTCTATGAAACCCTATTTGTTGAAGCCTATTAATATGACTAAGATGACCTACCTAACTTAATTTTTTATTTGGATGTTTACTAGAAGACTAAGTTAACCTACATGACTTACTTTTTTATTTAGATGTTGATTGGAAGACTAACTTGACCTATATGACTTAGTTTGTTATTTTGGATGTTAATTAGAAGACTAAGTTGACTTGGTCAACTTAGTTTATTATCTATAACTGAATAAAAATACTATGTCGACCTATCTAATCTAGTAACTTATATATGATGAAGACCTACACATAAATAATAGAGTCATTTTAATTTGACTATGTTAAACCTACACATAGAAGTTAGAACTATATCAACCTAGTTGACCTAGTATCATAGATATATAAAAAAACAAAATGATAAAAATGAAAACATGAAAGAAAACCTATAAGGGTTAGATTCACATTGGGTTCACTATAATATCTGCAATGGGAAATGCAATAGATCTAGCAATAAATTGTAGCTCAGAGAAGATATATCCTCTTTGCCTTTATGATTGGGGATACATTAGATAATTAGGGTCATGACCAATATGGATCTAATAGACCTAATTAATGGATCTCTTATCACAATTAATATCACTAGGGAGGGTTCCAAAGCCTCCATTCAAGTAGAATTATGTAATAACCCTAACTAGGTCTTATGTTTTCATAGTCACTATACTAATAACAAGTAAAGCAAAAGTCTAATATAGTGCTCACCAAAACTTGTGGAAAAAAGTGGAGGTTACTAAACAAAAAATTAAACATGCATAAGAGAAACTTTTTAAAGCTATGTATATGAAAAAATATAATGCATGAAGATAGATATTATTCAAAAGCCATTACTTATATTACATCTATCTACTAAAGAGAGGAGAAAAGTTAGAGATACTTACCTAGAAGACAAACCCATTGATAATAAATATCTCCCTTGGCCAAAGGTGATTTGTAATATGTTATTATGGTTTGTAAGGATCACTGAGAAAGGCCAAAGAATCCAAGACTTCTCCACAAGATAATATTCTACTCCAAGTAGAAACACCAAGCCAAGACTCCTCAAGTAGAATGGTGGAAAAGCATATTGTAAAGAAGAAAAAATGAATAATAACTCTTGAATACTCTCTAATAATGGTAAAATAGATGTCTTTATATAGGCATATCTAACCCTAAACCCTTCTAAAATTTTCAACTAACAAGGTCGACCTAGTCAACCTAGTATTGTAATTGATAAAAAATATACTAGATAATGAACTATGTCAGCCATGGCCAACTTAGCTCTTAGTAAGCTATTGTAAATAGCAATACAAGGTTGATTTGGCTAACATAGTCATGTAAACTACCAAAAAGGGGTTTAGGTTGGAAAAAGAGCTAATAAAGGTGGAAAATGACTAGATGAGGGTGTAAAATAGGAGACAAAGATTAGGGGAATGATTTTAGGAGATGGTTAGATTGGTAATAAGTGGTAATAAAGGACAACAATAATTTGATGCACCAATGGGATGTCCACTTCTTTATCAGTGCACCCCTTAGGTCATGCACTCAAAGAGATTCAGACTCATTGGGTTTTTCCAAGATAGAAAGCATCAATAATTGATAAAGTTTGAAAATATTATCTATATACATTATGTATAAGGCTTGACATTTCACATGCAATTAGAGTTGTCAATAAATATATGGAAAATCTAGATAAAGAACATTGGGCAATAGTGAAGTTGTTATTTTTCTATTTCTAAGGTATAAGTGACTATTTCATCACCTACAATAGATCTAGTGATTCTATTTCTGGATATGTTTATTCTGATATTGTAGGAGATATGGACAAAAGAAAATCCACCTCTGGTTATGTTTTTACACTTGTAAGTGGACCTATTAGTTAGATGTCAAATCATTAAAGGAGTATTGTTTTATGAACTATTTAGGTAGAATATGTGGCTTCCTATCATGATTTTTAGGAGGTAATTTGGATAAAAGGCAAGGGTTTAAAGGTAGTACCTTCGAAGCCAAAAATGAAAGAGTCAAACCCCTATTTCTATAAAGATAAATTCCATTGAATTCTATTTTTAAGAAGGAAAATCCTATTGGCATTTCCACTCTATTTTTAGGAGGAGGAATGCTAATGGTACTATGCCAATTAAGTGTATTTATCTCTGTAGAGGTCCAAAGATGTAGATAATGAATTTGCATGTAATATGTTCATCTTTAGTTAATAAAAGCTTGATATCTTGCACCGTGGATGTTTCCTTATCCCTTTAAGTTTTTACCATGTAAATATGGTGTTTTTTCTCATGAATGTTTTGTATTATATTTATTTGAATTATCTCTATTATTACAAATTTGTATTCTATTATTGAAATTACTAGTTATTTTTTGTTGTGAAGTGTCTAGTTTCATAACCGATGGTTTTAGATCCATGTTAATCTTATTTAATAAAAATTGTGTTCTAGATTTGGTTTTGTTTTCTATAGTGTTAAATGGTGAAATTTTTGAATGCAAAGTTTGAGGTGGATAATTTTAATGACAATAATAACTTTGAGTTGTGTAAACTCAAAGCACATGATGTGTTGGTACAATAAGGGATGAATAAATTATTTGATTTAAAGGAAAAAAAACTTGTGGGGATGAATTATGATGATTGGGAAGAGATGGACAAAAAAATCTCTTGATGTGATACAACTATGTTGAATAGATGAGGTTATTTTCAACATATCAATAAAAAATACTATGGTAGGATTATGGTCTATATTAGAAACCATATACATGATGAGATATGTGAAAAATCATATTAAATTAAAGAGGTAGTTATATAAATTATGAATGTATAAATTATGAAAATTATTTATCATTTAAATATTTTTAATACTCTGTTATGCCAATTGATTAGTAGTTTTATGAAATTGGATGATGAATACAGGGCAATCACCTTTTTACGTACTTTGTCAGATTATTGGGATCATACAGCAACTTCTATTAGCTTCAATAATGTTGATGACCTTTACTATGAGTCTATTATGAGAGCATTTTTAGTTGAGGAGATGAGAAAAATATATATTCTATAGACCTCTGTTCTTGAAGCTATGATTGCTAGGGGAATATCTATAAAAATAGGGGAATCCATAGGCACATCTAGATATAAGTCACAAGACATGAAGAGTAAGGAAAAGTGTTGGCACTATGGTAAAGCAGGGCATCTTAAGAAGGATTATTGGAAGAGGAAAGAAGACAAAAAGAATAAAGAATTCACCAAAGAAGCAAATAAACTAGAAACAAGTGAATGTATGATTGATGAAGTTTTATCTATTTGTAATGTTTCCTCTTAACATCATGACTAGTTATTAGATTTTGGTGCTACACATCACATGTGTCTATATAGGAGTTGGTTTTCTTCTTACCAAAACTTGGCAAAAGTTTTGTTCTTATGGGTAATAATGTTTCTTATAATACTAAAGGAATTGGTAGTATTAATATAAACATATTTGATGGTATAGTGAGGACTCTAACAAAATTTAGATATGTACTAGAACTTAATTTAATTTTGATTTCCTTGAGTGAATTATATTCCTACATTTATAAGTTAATAGGTCAAGGTAGATCTATAAAGATGTCTAAGGGTGCATTAGTTGTAATGAAGGACTTAAAAGTTAGGAACCTTTACATATTTCAAGGGAGTGTAGATATTAGTCAAGTAGCTATGGTATCTAAAATAATAGAATATCCTACTTGTTTATGTCATCTACATTTGGTCCACATGAGTGATAAATGGTTAAAAGGACTAAAAAATTATGATTTACTTCTCAGTGTAAAATCTCTATATTTGAATTTTTGCAAGAACCGTGTTTTTAGGAGACAATGCATATACAAGTTTAAATAAAAAAGTCATGTAAGTATAGGTATTCTTGACTATATTCATTATGATCTATGGGGCATAACCCCTATAATTTCATATGAAGGAACATTTTATTTTGTTATGTTTATAGATTGTTAATCTAGAAAAGTATGGGTGTACTATCTTAAAATAAAATATGACATTTTTAGTGTATTTAAGCAATTTAGATATTTAATTGAAAATAAATTTGGTAGGTCAATCAAATGTTTAAGAATAGATAATGGAGGAGAGTTCACATCCTTGGAGTTTCAAAACTATTGAAATAAATCTAGGATTGAAAGGCGTAAAACCACCAGTTATACATCACAACAAAATTCATTTACTTAACATATGAATATGAATATTTTAGAGAGAAAAAAAATGCTCAACAATGTAAATTTGGATAAATGTTTATGAGTAGAACTAATTTTTACAGCCTTTTATTTGATAAATCATTCACCATCAGTTGTAATAGACTATAATATTCTTAAAGAGGTATGGATAGGCCATCCATGTGATTATTTATATTTGAAATTTTTTAGTTGTAATGCTTATGCTCTTACTAATAAAAATTAACATATAAAGTTAGACCCAAGTTCCAATAATTACATATTTTTAGGGTATGGTGAAGGATATGGTGTTAAAGGATATAGAGTGTGGGATCTTACTACCCACAAAAACATCATTAGTAGAGATGTATAGTTTCATGAATATCCTTTCCTAAAATCAAAGCTGAAATAAAATAAGAATAATAACCTGAACATCAACATGTCAAGATTGAAATCAAACAATATTTATATTTTAAAAAGGGGTAAATTTCAAAAAAAAATTATGATGAAGATTTCAAAGACTCATAGCAACCTAAGGAAATACCTCAAAAGTTAATATGAAGGTCATAGCATGAGTAAACACATCAATAGGTAGTATGGTGATCTACATGGGCCATGCATCCTCCTAGTAAGTATAGTACCAATATTTCAATTATTTTGATTGATAATAATGGGGAACCTAGTTATTATTAGCAAGCATTGGAAGATGCAGATGGTGCCAAATGGAAAAGGGAAATGTACGAGGAAATGGATGCCTTAGATAAAAACAAGTCATGGGAACTAGTATAACTTCCAAAAGGTAGAAACTTGTTGGATGCAAATGAGTTTACAAAAAAATGATAGGTGTTGATGAAAAAGTTAAAAGGTACAAGGATAGATTGTTGGTAAAAGGATTTACATATAAATAAGGTATTGATTATCATGAAATATTTTCACTAGTTATTAAACTTGTTTCAATTTGAGTTCTATTAGCATTAGTAACTTTACTTGATTTGGAGTTGGAGTAGTTAGATGTTAAAACATCATTATTGTAAGGACATTTAGAAGAGGATATGTATATGGAATAACCCAAAGGTTTTATAAAATATAACAAAAAGGGATTTGTTTGAAGCTTAAGAAATCATTATATGGCCTTAAATAGTCACCCAGGCAATGGTATAATAATTTTTATTCCTTTATGATGTGCCATAATTTTTTGAAGAGTGAGAATGACTATTATATTTACCTCAAGTTTTTTTTAAATGTTTTATTCATTATATTAGAATTTTATCTTGATGATATGATTATAGCAAGAAAAATCATAGTATAAATCAATAGTTTAAAGGCTCATCTAGCTAGAACATTTGATATAAAGGATCTAGGAGCTATAAAACAAATATTAGGCATGGAGATGCATATAGACAAGAAAAAAGGTAAGATTTGGATATCAAAATAAAGGTATTTGGAAATGATACCAACCAAATTTGATATTAAGTATGTGAAACTAGTTAGTATCCTTTTTTATTCTCATTTCAAACTTTCTTGATGTTTATGTCTTAGTCGTGATGAAGAAAAGGAGTATATGTCTCATGTACCATATGATAGTGCATTAGTAAGTTTGATGTATGTTATGGTATATAAAAGGATTTAAATCTCACATGCAATTAGAGTGTTATTATATCTATGGAAAATCCAAGTAAATAACATTGGTCAGTAGTGAAGTGGTTTTTTGACTACTTGTGAGGCATTAGTGATTTTCATAACCTACAGTAAATTTGGTGATTCTATATTTTTATTTGATAAGGTGTATACTTTTAACCAGAGCTATGAATTGGCATGGGACATAATTAGGGGCCTAGTCCTCATAGTAAGAAATAGAATCAAAAGAAATGAAACAAGATGGAAAAAATGGAGGTAAGCAATAGACTCAAATAATTGAAACATGCTAATAAAAAAGATAAAGAACCAAAATCCAAAACAAACAAAAAAAGAGCAATGAAGGGAAAAAACCTAAAATAATGTACCTTTAGCTAAACTTTAGCAAGGATTAAAAAAATAAAAACTTGATAATATCAAACCAAAATATCCCCAGAATGATAATAGACAAATCTTCATCCTTAATCCAAGACTAACCCTCTATCCACCTTAGAGGGATTAACCACATGCCAAGCCAACACATCTTCCACATCTAGAAAGGAGACTATACAAGGTCCATTGAGATATATTATTGATTAGAGATTCTTCTTCCACCCTCAACAACTCCACCTCTAATTTGTTCCCTTCTTTGAGTAGTTACCTGCATCAATAAGATTTTTAGAGGGCCTAAAAGGGTAAAACTAAGAGGCACCCCTTTGATGAGGGGCTAGCTAAGAGATCAAATCATCCTTTGAGTTATATTATGCATGATTAGATAAGATCATAGGTGGGGAAGGGGGGTCATCAATATAAGGGGGAAAAGGAGGGGGGATGGAAGCTCTTCTCTAGGATAACCATTGGTATCACCCTTATTCACAAGAGGACTAAGTTGAGAGAAAGGGAGGTGGAAGAAGTTTTCATGATTATTCCATAGGATGCCCTGATTAGGATCCCCTTATTTCTTATATCAAACTTGTTGAAGATGCTAATGAGACTTAGAGGGGAACCTATTAATGTGATGACCAAGATGGTGGTAATGAAATTAATGGAAAATAATGCCTTCATGGTTGAGATGTTGAGTCTAAAAACCATGCAAGGAGATAAACTTGATCGATAAGGAGATTAGTAGGAGAGATAAATATACATACAAACATAGAAAAATATGAGGCCCTAAGATGTTTCCTCAATTTTCATAAATGAACTAAATTTATCCACCAAGATTTTGATAAACCTCTCATTTCTCATCACTAGAGGAATAAAGTAAATCCATAACCAAATTGAGGTAGTAGTGATTTGAATTTACTTTAATAAGAAAAAGGGGTTCCATGAGAAAAATAAAAAACTTGAGCTCTTGAAGAACCATGGGTTGGAGTTTTAAATGAAGTCCCTATTATCTAAGCTTTGGAACTCTACTAGGAATAAACTAGAAAGGATCAAGGAAAAAGCTAGAGGAGTGATGGTCAGTATTAAAGAGTAGGTAAAGATATGGACAATCTCAAACCTTTCCAAAATAGGTATTTGTTACCTATTTTAGCTTCCATTTCAAGTAGATGAGGGTTAATTATTACCATCTCAAGAACCAATATGGTGATCCGAACCTAAACATCACCTAACTAATGTAGGAGCATCACCTACCACTTGTACATATGGTCAACTTTGAAAGTTTTGAATCTTTAATAGGTTGCTTAGACCATGTTAGGTCTCTAGGAGTTATTTTGAAGTGTTAGGAGTTATATGTAATGAAAGAGATCTCTATCATATTTCAAGAGGTCTCTGCTTATTGATAGGTGGTTAGGTAGTTATCAAGGAGCAAGAATTAGTTATAGGAGTCTTTTTGAGTTTTTAAGAGAAACAAATGCTTGGTCAATAGGTAATTTTCAAGAAAATAAGAATGTAAGGAAGGGGAATATTTGAAGGAGTAAATAAGCAAATCACCAAAACAAGAATATATAATATTTTGTTTGCAAAAGAATGATTAAAGACCTATGTTTATTGTACGAGTAGGAAAATTGAATGTACATGCAGGAAATGTGAAGATAATGAAGGATAAAATATATGTTTTGTTATATTTGAGAAATGGTGAGTTTGTTCTTTACATTTTGGTAGTGACAATCTCATATATTGGTGATAAATATAAGATATATCCTATTTTTTTTATATTAATGAATCCTGTGAAGGTAAGGATCTAAAGAGAAGATTGTATTTGCTTTAGAGTGTAGTAATGGATCATTAGCCACTGAGTCAAGCCATAATGTTATCTAGAAACAAATGATAAACATTATAAATGTATCTCTAAGGTATGTGAATGTATCAAGTTCTTGAATAATATATTAATTTAGTAACCCATAGTTTACTTTTGCACAGTTCGACTAGATAGTGCACCATGACAAGTGATAGTGGATTCTAAGAAATAATTTAATGCTTAAAATAGGTTTAAAGTGTTAATACAGGTCAAAATCGATGAATATAGTCATTTGAAATTGTGTAGGAGATTTGTGATACTTTTATGTTACCTCTTAGATGAACACAGTCCCTATTTCATGCCTATAAGTTGAAACTATGAGGAAAATGTGATGCATTTTGTGCATATGGACTAAGAGAAAGTATATTTGGAATATGTATTTTATTATCCTTGCATGGACTTTGTGTATGGAAACCAACTTGATTGAAAGTCTTAAATTTTATATATAGAACATGTTGTATGCAGGTATAATAGAAAGTGGAGTTTGAATTATGTGTAGGAAAATTATAATCTAACAGAACAATAAAGCCAGGAACTCATTAAATAAAATAAGATGAATGGGGAGAGAAATAAGTCTTGAAAGGGGTTTGAGGTTAAGTATATATGTTTATGAATAGGTAACATGATTTTATTAATATATGATGCTAATTTCTTATCCCTTATTTTGAATATGAATGGTGAATACAGTCAAGAAGTTTGAAAATGATCTTCAAAATGAATCTTGAAGGGTCATGGAGTTGGATAATTGTGAGTAGGATATTACATTTTTAAGCCTTTTACAAACGGAATGTAGGTAGACCATGATTGTATATATAGAATAATAAAGGATTAGTTTCAAATGGGTAAGAGTGACTATGGATTGAAATATTATTGCCTTAAGAATTTGTATGACATTCGCCTAGGTTTAAAAAACTATACACAGTAGCTTTAAAGTGCATGCAATAGTGGAAAGATAATTTTTATACCTCTCAAGAGTTGAGAGATTTGCATGAAACTCAAGCAAGAGGTTGTAAAGGGTAGGTGCTAATAGAGAATTAATTCATGAAAAACATGAATGGAAAAATGCGAGTTTAAAATATGAACAGAGGTTTAAAAACATTAAAGATAGAAATTAGATAACATGCATGAAGGCTATGAGTATGCATATGTCATTATAATCACATTGAGGAATTATAACTAGAAGTCTATTGGTAGAATGAGGAATGGATTATACAAAGCTTGAGATAGTGTAGAGTTATCTTAAAGGTTTTATATGTCAAAAGGAAATCATGTAGTAGTGCCTTAATAATTTTGGGTCAATATTTCATATGTGTACTCTATTTTCAACATGCAACCCAATAATTAACTTGTATGTTTGAATTAATCCTAGAATTAAATTTGTGATGATGTGAAGATGGTGTAGAAGGTTAGTATAGTGGGAAAGTCCTTCAA
This sequence comes from Torreya grandis, assembly GCA_037957365.1. Classification (NCBI taxonomy): domain Eukaryota; kingdom Viridiplantae; phylum Streptophyta; class Pinopsida; order Cupressales; family Taxaceae; genus Torreya; species Torreya grandis. The sequence continues at coordinate 735,725 of JARHVA010004279.1, forward strand.
GGAATGGATCAAGAACCTGGTGGTGGAGTGAACTAATGATAAATCTTATGAAACAAGACTAAGTATTAATGATAAGTTTAACAAAAGAGTTGATTTTAAAGATATGTTTGTGAATATTCCATGAATATGGTTTATTAACAAGTATGAAATATTGTTATATGTAGGGTATAGATGATGGGATCTACATCATTTTGGTATCAGAGCTAGGTTGGTTCTGTGGCAAGGTATGTATTATGTTTTGTTGAAAAATTTGAATCAAATTTTGGTAAACATTATGTTTATTACATGTTGGAGTATAATGAGAATGTGATGAAAGGTTGTTTTAAGATTTTTTGTGAGATGGAGATGTAAGTTATAGGTACATTGAGATGTAGAAATATAATTGTAAAAAAAGAAAGGAGTGGCATCACCCTTATCCATGAAGGCTTAAAGAAAAAAAGAAGAGCTATTGAGAGCTCAAGAAATAAGCTCATAGGTGAGCTTGAGAGATTCATATAGGTAGGATAAGATAAGATAAGAGTCCCAAGTGAGGACAATAATAAGAATCCAAGAGAGAGAGAGTCAAACAAAATACCAAATGATTGGTTAAGAGGACAAGATGGAATACTTGTCAAGAAGAGAAGGGATAATGAGAATGATGAAGGGCTTGATGTATGAAGAATGCCACAGTGAGAAAATGGAAAAGAAGAATATGGAAGCAAAAAAAATATGGTTAGAGAGAGAGAAAGAGATAGTAGAATTGAAAGAGGAAATGTCAAGGATAGATAAGATCTTGGAAGAGTTAAGAACAAGATTCTAGGTATGCATAAAAAAGAAAGTTAGATGGCCTCTCAAACAGTTGATTGAGAAGAAGAGGAGATAAAATATGAAGCAATTAGCAAGGCATCCTAGAAAATTATGTAAGGAGGAAAAAAAGCCTCATAAAAATTTGAATAATGATTTCTTTGAGTTTGTATATAGGTGAAGAGAAATAAAAGCATGAGCAACATGCTAGTGAAGAATAAATTGATTGGGAAGCAATATATATGGACACAAACTTGTGTTGTCCTAAAGAAGGTGAGCCATTAGATGAAGTTGAGGGAGAAATAGAAATTGTAGTAGTAATATGCCTCATGATAGGAAAGAATGAAGAATATTATATCCAAGAAATATTGGAGGAAAAATAAAAGGTACAAGGTAAATCAACATATGATGAGGTCTTTTACACATATGAAGGTGGAGTAGTAAAGAAGGAAAGAGAAGCACATGAGGAAGAACTTGTAAAAATTTAATTTTTGTAGGATGAAGTATTTAGTTTAACACAAATGGAAGATGAAGGTGATGTGGATGAGTATAAAGCAAAAAAAAGAGGATGATGTGCAAGCAATTAAAGATGGAGATGCATAAGTTTTGGAATGAGCAGAAAATTGAACCAGATGAAGGTTGCAACCACATACGTGAAGAACATGATGAAAAATGAATGGATCAACTTGAGAGGCTCATTGAAGGCATGAAAGTAAAAGAGGAATTTGATTTGTAGTTTACATATGAAAATGCTGAGCAATTAGAAAAGGAGATAGAAGATTTAGAGAATGCATTGAATGGTGAAAAAATGGAGAATGAAGAAAATAAATTTGTACCAAAAGTAAGCATAGAGAGAATAATAAATCATGACCAAGGATGTGATATCCAAGAGGAACAATATCATATTATTTTTATTAGTTTATGTGTTTCATGTGCAAGTTGGTTACAGGAAAACTATAAAAATTTGAAGATGATGAAGTGAAATATTAAAGTACAAGAAGATGACCTCAAGGGAGAAGTGAAGCAGAGAGAAAGAAGCAAGAGAGGAGTGAAGAAAAGAGGAAAAAATGAGAGAAAAATTTATAAAGGCCTAGGTGTCTTAAATAGACCTTGGGATCTAGGTGGAGAAGGATGTTGCAAAAAATATCAAAGTTAACATCTATTATAACTTTCTAGGAAAGTTTCAATTTCTACTCCTCAGTAGTATGATGTAGGAGTATCACCTACCACTTGTACATATGATAAACTTTTCATTTTTTAAGTCTTTAATAAGTTTTCTAGACCACGTTAGGTCTCTAGGAGTTATTTTGAAGTGTTATGACTTTAATAAATTTGAATTATATAAGTTATTTATGTGTAATGAAAGAGATCTCTATCATATGTCAAGAGATCTCCACTTATTGATAGGTGGTTAGTTAGTTATCAACAATCAATAATTATTTATAGTAGTCTTTTTGAGTTTTTTAGAGAAACAAATGCTTTATCAATAGGTAATTTTCAAGAAAAGAAAAATGTAAGGAAGGGGCAAATTTGAAGGAGTAAATAAAGAAAGCCCCAAAATAAGAATAGATAATATGTTGTTTGTAGAAGAATGATTACATATATTTGTTTATTGAATGAGTGGTAAAATTGAATGTACATATAGGCAATGTGAAGATAATGAAGGATAAAAGATTTGTTTTATGATATTTGAGCAATGGTGAGTTCATTCTTTACATTCTAGTAATGACAATATCATATATTGGTGATAAATATAAGACAAATCATGTTTTCTTTATATTAATGAATCCTATGAAGGTAAGGATCTAGAGAGAAGATCATATTTGGTTGAGAGTGTAGCAATGGATCATTGGCCACTGAGTCGAGCCATAATGGTGTCTAGAAACAAATGATCAACATTATGAATGTATCTCAAAGGTATGTGAATGTATCAAGTTCCTGAATAGCTTATTAATTCTATTGCCTAAAGTTTACTTTTGCATAGTCTAATTAGAAAGTGCACCAAGCCAAGTGATAGTGGATTTCAAGAAATAAATCAATACTTAAAAGATTTTTAAGGTGTTAATATATGTTTAAATCCATAAAGATAGTCCTTTGACATTTTGTAGGAGATTCATGATAATTTTTCATTACCTCTTGGAGGAACGCAGACCCTATTCATGCCAGTAAGTTGAAATCATGAGAAAAACATGATGCATTCTATGTGTATGGATTAAGAGAAAGTATATTTGGAATATTTATTTTAGTATCCTTGCATGAAATTTGTGTATGGAAACCAACTTGATTAAAAGTCTTGAATTTTATTGACATAACATGTTGTATGTAGGTATAGGAGAAAGTAAATTTTTATTTTTGTGTAGGAAAATTCTAATCCAAGATAAAAGTAAAGAGAGGAACTCATTAAATAAAATAAGATGAATGTGGAGAGAAATAAGTTTTGAAAGGGGTTTGAGGTTAAGTATATATGTTTATAAGTAGGTAACATGGGTTTCTTAATATATGGTGCTAATTGCTTATCCCCTATTTTGAATATGAATGGTGAATACAGTCAAGAAGTGTGAAAATGATCTTAAAAATGAATATTTTAAGGGTTATGGATTTGGAGAATTACAAGTAGGAGATTGCATTGTTAAGCCTATTTCAAATGGAATGCAAGCAACCCTTGATTGCATACATAGAATAATAAAGAGTTAGTTTGAAATGGGTAAGAATGATTGTGGATAGAAAGATTATTTCCTTGAAAATTTGTATGGCATTCACCCATGTTTAGAAAACAATGTATAGTATATTTAAATTTCATGCAACAATGGAAAGATAATTTTTATACCTATCAAGAGTTGAGAGTACTACATGCAACTTGAGAAAGAGTTTATAATGGGTAGATGGCAATAGAGAATCAATTCATGCAAAGCATGAAAGGGAAAATGTGAGTTTAAAATATGAAAAATGGTTTCAAAAGAATAAAGATAGAAATTAGATAACATGCATGAAGGCTATACAAGCCCATATATGTCATTATAGTCACATGAAAGTGATAGATAAAGAGAAGACATCAAACTAACAAAGATAGTCACATTGAGGAATTATAACTAAAAGTCTATTTGTAGAATGAGGAATGGATGATACAAATATTGAGATGGTGTAAAGTTAGATTAAATATTTTATATGTCGAAATGAAATCATGTAGTAGTGTCTTAATAACTTTGGGTCAATATTTTGTATGTGTACTCTATTCTCAATACATAACCCAATAATTAACTTGTATGTTTGAATTAATCCTGGTATGAAATTTTTGATGATGTGAAGATGGTGTAGAAGGTCAATATAGTGGGAAAGTCCTTCGAGGAATGGATCAAGAACTTAGTGGCAGAGTGAACTAATGATAAATTTTATGAAACAAGACCAAGAATTAATGATAAGTTTAGTAAAAGAGTTGATTGCAAAGAAAACTTTGTAAAGATTGCATGAATATAGTTTGTTGATAGGTAGCAAATATTATTTTATGTAGGGCATAGATGATGGGTTATGCATCACTAACATAATATCTATATCAGAGGATAGGGAAGATAAGCATGATGCATCCACCAGAGGAGGGTCATTAGACTCAAAGATTGAGGGCACCTGGGACTTGTAAAATTCTGAGTAGTGATGGAATGGGTTGAGAATATTTGGTGATTTTATTTGTGGATATGTTGATCATAATTTTTCAAGAGATCTAGACAAAATAAGATCAAAATTTAGCTAAATTTTTACACTTGAAGGTGGACCTATTAGTTAGATGTCAAAGCTTCAAAAGACTATTTTTGCATAAACTATTAAGGTAGAATGTGTGGCTACATATCATGCTTATTAAGAGGTAATTTGAATAAATGGTAGGGTTTATAGGTATCACCCTAGAAGCCAAAAATGGAATCAAACCCCTATTTATAGAAATACGAATTCCATCAAATTTTATTTTTAGGAATGGAAATCCTAATGGTACTATACTAATTAGGTGTATTTATATTTATAGAGGTCTAAAGAGGTAGATAATAATTCACGTGCAATTTATTCATCTTGAGTTAATAAAATCCTAATATATTACATCATGTATGTTTCCTTAGCTCTGCTAAGGTTTTAACATGTAAATATAGTGTTTTATCTCATGCATGTTTAGTATTATGTCTATTTGAATTATCTCTATTATTTTAAAATGGTATTCTATTATATAAATTATTGGATATTTGTTGTTGTGAAGTGCCTAGTTTTATAACAAGTGGTATCAAAGCTAGTTACTCTTATTTTTTAGCAATGGTGATTTGGATTTGGTGTTATTTTATGTAGCATCAAAGGGTGAAAGTTTCAAATGAAAATTTTAAGGTGGATAAATTTAATGGTAAGAACATATTTGATTTGTGAAAACTCAAAGCACATGATGTCCTGGTACAATAGGGGATGCACAAAGCCCTAAAAGGAGAGGCAAAGAAACTTATGGGGATGAATAACAATGACTAGGAAGATTTAGATAGAAAATATCTCAATGTAATAGGATTGAGTTTATCAGATGAGGTTATTTTCAATATAACTAGAGAAAATCATGTACTAAGCTTGTGGTCTTGATTAGAAATCATGTTCATGATGAAATCTGTAACAAATCATAGTTACTTGAAGAGATAGTTGTAAATATTGTGAATAAAATAAGGTATGAAAATTGTTGATCATTTATATATTTTTAATACTTTGTTATGCTAGTTGACTATTATTGGTGTGAAATTGGATGATGAAGACAAGGTAGTCACCTTGCTATGTAATTTACTTGATTTTTGGGATCATATAGTTACTTATATTAGCTTCAGTACTATTGATGAGATTGATTACAATTCTATTTTGGGAGCATTATTGGCTGAGGAGATGATAAAAAATCTAGTCTATACACCTATATGCCTAAATCTATGATTGCTTAAGGAATATCTATAGAGAAATGACAAAGATATCAAGGCACATGTAGGTTTATGTCACAATCCAAGAAGAGTAAGGCAAGGTGTTGGGACTATAGTAAAGAAGGGCATCTTGAGAAAGATTTCTAGAAGAGGAAAGAAGTTAAGAAGAAGGAAGAATTCACCAAGGAAGTAAATCAAGTAGAAACAAGTGAAGGTATGATTTAGGAAGCTTTATGTGTTATTAATGTTTCCTCTTATCATTATGACTAGTTATTATATTGTGGTGATGCACATCACATGTGTTTGCATGGGAGTTGGTTTTATTCTTACCAAACCCTTGACTAAATTTTTGTTATCATGGGTAATAATGTTTCGTATAATACTAAAGGATTAGTAGTATTAAGATAAAAATGTTTGATGGTATAGTGAGGAATTTAACATAAATCAGACATGTACCAAAAATTTAAAAAAAAATTGATTCCTTGAGTGAATTAGTTTCCTACATATATAAGTTCATAAGTCAAGGTGGATATCTAAAGGTGTTTAAGGGTGCCTTAGTTGTAGTAATAGATCTAAAAGTTGGGAACCATTACATATTTTAAGGGATAATAGATATCAGTCAAGTAGTTATGCTATTGTTGGCCATTTTTTGGCCCACATGTTAAAGTTTACCTAAGTATGAAAAGGGATATTTTAGGCAAGAAAATGGTAGGTCTTTGGGAGTAATTTAGGTTTTCCAGTAGTGACAACTTTTGTTTTCTTGAAGGCACAATGTAAATCAGGTGTATAGTAGTGCTTAGCTTCTAAATGTTTCATAAGTAGAAGTAATTCAGGTTTACAAACCTAAATTACTCATAGATAGTGTATTTTGGGTTTCCCAAGGGGCATTACTTGTTTACTTCATAAGTTGAGAGCATTTAGAAACCCAAAATAAGTAAAGGGGTGTGACAAACCCGATTTGGTCTTAAAAAATGGTGTTTCTCGATTCTTTAAGAAATGAGTCTTTTTCAAAAAAAATTGAAGAGCATTTTCAAAATGTTGAAGGGTATTTTTAGGGCAAAAGGGACTAGTCAACTTTTTCAAAGGTACACTTCAAATTTTCTATAGGGATTTTTTTTCTCCAGGTGGATAGTTGTAATTTTTTTGAAGGGTATGTTACCCTTTAGGAGGACCATTTAAATTTTTTTGAAGGGTATATTTCCCTTTGGGAGGACCATTTGTGGAAATCTAAGGGGGCATGTAGAAATCCCAAAGGGTGTCTTACCCTTTTAGAAAGTCCATTATGAAAATCTTGAAGGGTAGTTTCCAAAGATAGACACAGACAAAAGTTTGAAGGAATTCCTTTGAACAAATTATCTACAAAAATTCCTTCAGGATATTTTCCCAAAAGAAATAAGTAAAGAGAGAAAATTCAGACCAAGTGTCCAAAGGAAATGATGGGCCAATGAACATAAAAATCAAGATAAGTGAATAGCCATTAGAAGTAATCAATTTTGGAAAGATCAAAGTCTTAAGGATTGGGAAGTAGTAAGGTGAGAATACTTCAAGATGGACAAGCCTAAAGTAAGTAGGCTTAGAGAACCCAAATTAATCTACATAGTGAAAATCAAGTTTCTAAAAGTACTTTAGTTAAAAGTTTTTTTAACCAAAGGATTTGGGAAAGTCTACATCTGGAGGAACCAAAGAATCTAAATTATTCTACATAGAGTAAATTATGACTCTTCAAGGGCTCAGCTTCATCTTAGTCTAGAAATTCTAGAATCATGATACAATGAATGGGAGGCTTCCATGTGGTGTAACTAGAGTAGAGAGGGCCATTAAATAAAGGAAGAGTGGAACAAGATTGTTTAATAAACATGGGAGAGTTTAAGTGGCTAGTAGCTAGAAGTTATGAAGGTTCCCATCCACCATGGTTCATTGCCTACAATCACCGTTTGATGCTTAGATGCATCATGCCAAGAAGAAACATTCTAGAAGCTCACAACATGAATTTTTAGATGTGCCAAATAAATTCTTAAAGATGGGAGGGGCTCAAGAGTATTGGGTGGTGATCTAGAATGACATATTTATGAACATTAGGGAAGGACAACGAGAGGTACTAGCCATTTGTGACTTATTTCATTCCTCCCTTTATCTCTTCCACTTTTTCTTTATAAATAGAGGCCTTGGATCCCATAAATGTATCCCTAGACTGGTGATAAAATCATTCTACAAAAATCATTGTGTAATGTACCTTTGATGTAATAAAGATTGTTTTCACCTATCTCTTTATCTAAAAGTTGTGTTGAGTTAGCTTGTACACTAATAGCATTGTGAAGAAGCATGTTTCCAACCTTGTTTCTTTTCTTTCTTGCTTGTTTTTAGGTACTTTATAGTTAATTTTAGGTCTGAACTCATACTTTTTAGCCATTAATGGATGCATGGTGTCAATTTTTAAATTCCTCTTTGTCTCATGTGTGGTTCAATAAGCCTAGCTTAAGAAATACTTATGAAAGTTAGCTGGTTAGGAGGTTGTGTAAGCCAACTTGTCTTATGTTGACTTAGTGTCTTTCCCAAGCTAGGTGGATCAATTAATTTTGGTACATCACCTCCCTTAGCTTAGTTTTCTTTTCAAGTAATCTCTCCCCCCTTTTCCTTGTCCATTAGTAGAGTTTAGTATAAAAACCCAAAGAGATCAAGTGAAGAACCTAAGGAACTAGCCTCATAAAAAATTCTAGAGGTTCAACCTCACCATAGGACACCCACATCCTGAGGTTGTTCCCATGCTTATAGCTGGAAGTGAGAGAACGTAAAGAACTTTCTCACAAGGGTACAAATCTAGTCTATAATAATTTTAGCACACCAAGTGGGACAACTACCATTTAACATTTTTATGGAAAATTTGGTCAAATTTGATGTTGTTTTGATCATTTTGTAGTAGTGGTAGCTTTTATCCTTCAGAATCTAGTGACTCCAGAGAACACCCAACTATCTAGTGGTAGAACAGTAACTATCTTTCATGCCAAAGGTGACTACAAGATCAACTTTTGAAGGTATTATTTTTGAGTTTGTTGAATCACATTTAAACTCAACAAGAAGGTTAAGGTTCTCTCATACTCACCCTTATGTAATAAGCTATCCTTCTAAACCAGTCATAAGGTATACCTACACAAGAAGATCTTTATCAGCCCCTCTTGCTACTATCATTCTCCAAATAGATTTTATGGGCTTCAATAGCTAAATACCTTTGAACTTACCATAGTATGATCCTCTACCAATATCTCAAAAGTGTTTCTTATTACTTAAGAGACCAAGCTATAACTCCTACTAAGCACATAACAGACATAGCCAACTTTTGCAACATTCACAATATCATGGTGGAGAACATGGCTATTAGGATATTGGTAATGTCCTTTAAATAAAAGGTGTTAGACTAGTATATGGTCCTTGGTCCTAATATTATCCACTCATTAGATGAGCTAGGAGTAACCCTATGTAAAATAGTTGTAGATAAGAGTCACCACCTGTCACTTATAGAGTAGTTAACCACCATAAAGAGAGCTCCTCATGAAGTCATGCAAGACTTTAATACAAAATTTTAGAAGGCATGGGATCCAATCATAGTAGCTATTAGACCATCTCCAAACATTTCTTTCTTGTATTACTTGAAGGCTCTCAATGGTGACATAGTTATGATGATATAGTCTATGGGAGGAGACATACTACCAGATGCATACGAGGTGGCCATTAAGGTAGAGGATTTCATGGTTTAGGTTGGTAAGCTTACTCCTAGACCCCAAATTCCTCTTTTTCTAGAGATCAAAGCACCTCCTTCAATCATTCCTCCATTTGATGTTATACTTTCAATGCCAATAATTACTATTGTACCTTCACCTAAGCAAGAGAAGGCCTCTACTAGTGGATCTAATAACTCCCAAGAGTAGAATAATTACTTGGAGTTGAAGAGCATTATCCAATCCTTGGGAAATGATGTGGTCAATGTTAAGAGGTAACCTTACGATAAGCCTTATCAGGATCCATATCAACCTCAGTAACAACCTTATCAAGCAAATAGGCCACCCTACAAAGGAGGTTTTTAAGGACAAGGGCAGCCTAAATATGTTAGATAACATAATTACAATCAAAATGCCATAGGCCCTTTACACTCCTTGGTCCCAATTCATAATAATGTGGCTCAAGAAGCTGAGGGGACAATGCCATGGAATCATTCTTTTGGGAAATCCATTATCTCAACTAATGGCTCCAATCAGACACTTAATGATCAATGGTATAAGGCTATTGCTTATGGATAAAACCAAAATATTATGGCCCAAAACATGGAGGTACCCACAATGATGATACAAGAGTAGCCTCCACAAGAGTAAGGCTTAGATCAAGGATTAAACCAACTAAAATCCTTAATGGTCATTAGTGAGCAAGAGAAGTGTTATGCATCTAATTATTAGGCCACTCCCAGTCTAGATCACACCCCTTTCTTGATAAATACAAGGTTTAAGAGAAGGAATATGGGTGACAATCAGGAAGCTTTCAAAGAACCTATTTTCACCACTCCATTGACAAAGCCAATAGTAGTAGCTCCTAAAGCTTAGGTAAAAGTTGGTGGTACACTAATCAACATTGTAGAGAAAATGAATAAATCCAACATGAGTGTGTAAATGTGGGACATGATTTCCATGCCTGGCCAAGTAGACATTCTACAGGAAGGATTGTCCAAGATGGGTGTTACTACAACTACAAGTAAGCAACCAAGCAAGGTAGCTAAAGTCCTAACTAATGTAGTCAAGATTCATGCAAGAGAAGGGTCAAGTATTGAGACCAAGCCTCTCTTAATCTACATCTCTTTGATCATTGGAAATTCCTTAGTGGAAAACTACTTGGTGGATAGTGGGGCCAACACCTTAGTCATGTTAAAGTCTATTGTTGACCAGCTAAACCTCAAGTATGAGCAACACATTAAAGTAGTCATACAACTTGAAGGTTCTTCCACAAAGCCATTAGGCATTATCAATAATTTGAGCCTAACCTTGTGTGTTTGTCCTAGTGTATTTGTGGTGTAAGATGGGCTAATTCTAGATATCACTCCTTGCTTTACTTGTGTCTTTCTAGAGAATTCACAACCAAGATTAGGGGTTACCTTGCAGTAGATTGGTCTTACATGGAATTTAGAAAAAGGTATGGGACTGAGGTCTCAATCAAGGCTTAATCCATGGAATAATTACATATTAACCCCATCAAATAGATAATATAAGCCCCAATTGTACCATGCTTAATGAGGATGAGTTCACAATTTGCCAAGAGGTAAATACTCATCCTAAAGAAGTTCTAGACTTGTTATTGGATGAGTTATGGGGAGATAACTAGTTTTTCAACCCTTTGGAAGGTTTTGAGGAAAGAGACATGGGTGTATACCTACTACATGAAGAGAATCAACCCATGCCATCACTCATTAGACCTAAAGAGAACCCCAATGGTTTATGGAAGTTATTCTTTGATGGCTCAAAGAGAAAAAATGGCATAGGTGTTGGGGCAATATTGGTTTCACCCTTAGGGAACAAGATTATCTCTTATTATAAGTTTCATTTAAGTTTCTCTTCAAATGCAATAGAATATGAAGGCTTGATCTATGGCCTTCAATATACCACCAAGAGAGGAATCAAACTAATGCAAGCTTATGGAGATAGTGAGCTCATAGTTAACCAAGTTAGAGGCTTGAATGTCACCAAGAATGTTTTGATGAGGTCCTAAAAAAATAGAGTGTGGGACTTGATTGAAGATTTTTAAGCCTTTAACATTCAAGCTATCCCAAGATATCAAAACTAGTATGCTGACAGGTTGGTAATCGTAGGAGCTCAATTTGACATTCTAAGTGAGTTGAAGGAAACCAAGGTTCAACCACATGTCAAGGTGGTGGTGAGACCATTAGTGCCAAATAATGAAGCCCATTGGCAAGTTTTTGAGAGTGACAAATAAATTGTTTATTTCTTGTAGTAGGAAGCCAAATTCTCCTCTTCTAACCAAGATAAATTGTATCATCAATATGAGGATCAGATTGTTTAGCTGAAGTTAAACAAAATTCATAAGGGGATGGTTACACTTGAGGGCCTTTTACATTAAGGAGACCATATGATGAAAGATAAAGTAGTAATGTCTACTAATGAGGAGAATAATGAGAGAGTACTCATCTTCAAGGACAAATTTCTCAAGCTAGGGAAGGTAAGTAGCAAGACTAAGAGGCATGCTTTCATAGCACTTTGCTAAGAGTATACAAATATTTTTTCTTGGGAGTAAAATGACCTAAAAGGATTTGATCCTAAACTAGCCCAAAACACCATAGAGTTGGAGGCCAATGCCAAGCATGTAAGGAAAAATAAAAGGTTGATTAACCCCAAGATCGAGGAGTTGATGAGGAATGAACTAACTAAGTTGATTAAGTCTAGGATCATCTTTCCCATCAAGCACTCAATGTGGGTATCCAACTTGGTGCCTATAAGAAAAAAGTGTGGGGAAACTAGGATTTTCATGGATTTTAGAGATTTGAACAAAGTCTCCTTGAAAGATCACTATCCCCTACCATTCATGGAGTAGCTCCTTCAAGTAGTTACTGATTTACAATGCTTTTCCTTATTCGATGGTTTTTCTATCTACAACCAAGTCTGGGTGAAGGATGAGGATCAATACAAGACTAACTTCACCACTAAATGAGGCATGCATACATACCAAAAGATGCATTTTGGTCTATCAAATACTAGCACTACCTTCTAAGGACTCATGGACATGGCTTTCTAGGGTTTCTAAACCAAATGGTGCTGGTAGACTTGGATGACATCATGGTTTTATTCAAGAATTCTAATGAAAACATGGACCACCTAAGACCAATTTTTTAAAGGTGTATAGAGTATGGTATTTCATTGAATCCCAAAAAGTGCACATTTTTTGTGCATGAAGGTAAGTTGTTGGGCCACATCATCTCAAAGGAAAAGCGATCTATTAATCTTAAGAGAATAAGTTCCATCTTGGCCTTATCCTTTCCCAAGCATAAGAAGGGAATATAGAGTTTCCTTGGAAATATAAACTTCATGAGAATATTTATCCCTAGTTTTTCTAATTTAGTCAAGCCTATCACTACTATGCTGAAGAAGAACCAAGTGTTCACTTGGTCAAATAAAGGCAAGTCAACATTCAAAGCTATCAAGAAATTTACTTATCAAGCACCCAAACTTATGAATCTTGATTTATCAAGGGATTTAATTTTATATGATTTTTCCAATATTGATAATATATCAGCTATGTTGATGCAAAGAAATGGTGAAGGACTCGAGCAATCACTAGCAATTTTAAGCTAAGGGCTTGAGGGGTATGAGGTGAGATACACTTTTGTAGAAAAAAAAGTACTTATAGTAGTAAGGAGCCTCAAGAAGTTTGGTCCAAAGATAACCAATATCAAAATACACCTTATGGTGTCTCATCCTATGGCAAGAGACTTCCTTCTTAACAAGGATTTGAGCAAAAAAAGAGCTAGTTGGATCACTAAAGTCATGGAGTACAACATGGAGATCAAGGTCACTAAGGTAGTAAGAGGTAAAGGCTTATGTGAGTATATGGATAAGGATCTTTATGAAGACAAATATGTCATCTTGGTGACACAAGATAAAATACAAGCAGATGTACCTCCACCTCACACTAGCTCGCTCCATGATATGACTCACTTTCTGATAATGGGTGAGTGCCCTAAAGGTATGCACAAAGCAAAAAAAGGTATTTTATAATTTATTCCATACCTTATGTTTAATTTCATGGGGTTTTGTTTAAAATAAACCTCAATGAAGTGATATTGAGGTACGTAGATGATGATCAAGTTGCTAAGCTTTTAGATCATTTCCATGATGGGCTTGTAAGAGGTCATTTTGCCCCAAAGACTACTACAATAAAGATCATGATGGATGGTTACTAATATCCTAGCATCTTTAAAGATTCTTATGTATGGGTAATGAAGGGTTAGGAATATGCTCTCTTCATGGGAAATCAAAGGTTAGTAGCTCTTCCTCTCAACTTGATTCAAGTAGAGAAACCATTCATGCAATGGGGTTTGGATTTAATTGGTATGATCAACCACCCATCAAGTTTAGGGAATAAGTGGGTGCTTACTGGAATTGATTACTTCACTAGGTGGGTGGAATACATTAGATTATAGGAAGGTAATGAAAGTGTAGTCTTAGACTTCTATGACAACATTGTGACCAAGTTTGGTGTTCCAAACACTATCATATCTAATAATTCTTTGGCTTTCCTTAGTTTGAAAATAAGTGAATGGGCTCTCAGGATAGGCATCTACCTTAACAATTCCTCAAACTATTATCCTCAAGGTAATGGGTTGGATGAGTCAACAAATAAGAATTTTCTAAGGATCATAAGGAGGACTATGGAGGAGAACTAGAGGACATGGTACACCAAGTCAAAGATAGCCTTATGGGCTGACCAAGTAACTCCTAAAGCTTCTCTTGGAAATTATCCATATGTTCTAGTATATTTAAGGGAGTCCAAGTTACCCATTTCTCTTGAGCTACCTGCATTAGAGCTAGCCCATTAGTTGGAGCTGCTATAAGATGAACCCATAAACACGATATTGGTAGTACTCATAGAGATTGAGGAGACAAGGGACCTTGCAATGAAAAAATTAGAGGCACATCAAGATCAAGTTAAGAAGGCTTTTGAAAATAGAGATACAATAAGGACTTTTAAGGAAGGATACCTAATTCTCAAATGGGACTCAAATAGGGCCAAGCTAGGCAACTATACCAAGTTTGATAGCTTATGGAGTGGTCCTTACTTGATCCATAGATGCAAACAACATAACTCCTAGCTTTCAAAATTAGATGGATAGGTATTACCTATTCCAGTCAATGAGATTCATTAAAGCTTTGGTATTGAGATTTTATAGCTGTTGTATATATTTATATACACTTCTTTTAGTTTTCTTTTATGTTTTCCTCTAAGTGCCTAGTGCACATATTTTTCAATTATGTGTTTTACCTTCCCTAAGTGCCATGGGAATAATTTGTTTCATTTTGGTTGTCCTTGAAGCTTCAAAGGAGATTTATATAAAGAGCCAACTTCATGAAAAAGTAGTGACTCCACACCCAATGGATTGAACAAAGCAAATGAGCTAGGTTCTCAAGCATAGCAAACATGTTTCCCTACAATTCACCATAAATGTTGGCCATTTTTTTCCCACATGTCAAATTTTATCTAAGAATTAAAAGGGAGATTTTAGGAAATAAAATTATATGTCTTTTAGAGGACTTAAGGTTTTATAGTAGTGACAACTTTGGGTTTTTTGAAGGCACAGTACAAATCAGGTTTCTAGCAATGCTTAGCTTCTAAATGTTTCATAAGTAGAAGTAATTCAGGTTTACAAAATTAAATTACTCATAGATAGTGTATTTGAGGTTTTCCAAGGGGAACTACTTGGTTACTTCATAAGTTGTGAGTAGTTAAAAACCCAAAATAAGTAAAGGGGCATGACAAACCCGATTTGGTCTTGAAAAATGGTGCTTCTCAGGTTATTCAAGAGATGAGTCTTTTTCAAAAATATCTAAAGGGAATTTTCAAAATGCTAAAGGGTTTTTGTAGGGAAAAAGAGCCCATTTAAATTTTTTGAAGGTACACTTCAACTTTTTAGAAGGGATTTTTCCTCTTCAACTGGATAGTTACAATTTTCTCAAAGGGTATGTTACCCTTCAAGATGACCATTTCAAAATTATTGAAGTGTATATTTTCCTTCAGGAGGACCACTTTTGAAAATTTGAAGGGGCATGCAAAAATTTTGAAGGGTCTCTTACCCTTTGATAAAGTACATTATGAAAATATTGAAGGGTAGTTTCCAAAGACAGACGTGGATAAAAGTTTGAAGGAATTCCTTTAGACAAATTGTTTGAATAAATTCCTTTAGGAGATTTTCTTGAAATAAATAAGCTGAGAGATAAGCCCAAGACCAAGTGTCCAAAGGAAATGATGGGATAATGAAAATCAAAATTTGGATAAGCAACTAGCCATTAGAAGTAATTAGGTTTGAAAATCCTAAAGTCTTAAGGCTTGGGAAGTATCAAGGTGAGAAGACTTCAAGATGGACAAGCCTAAAGTAAGTAGGCTTAGAGAACCTAAATTACTCTGAATAGTGAAAATTAGGTTTCTCAAAGTACTCTACTTAAAAGTTTTAAGTGAAGGATATGGGAAAGTCTAAAGTTGGAGAGGCCAAAGAACCTAAATTACTCTGCATAATGAAAATCAGGTTTCTCAAAGTACTCTATTTAAAAGTTTTTTTAAGTGAAGGATATGGGAAAGTCTAAAGTTGGAGATTCCAAAGAACCTAAATTACTCTACATAGAGTAAATTGGGATTATCTAAGGGCTCAACTTAAGTTTGGTCTGGAAATGCCAAAATCATGATGCAATAAATAGGTGTAGAAAGGGCCAATCATTAGAGGACAAGTGGCATAAGGATGTTCAATAAACATGAGAGAGTATGAGCAATTGGTAGCTAGAAGTTATGAAGGGTCCCATTTACCATGGTTCATTTCCTATAATAACTGTTTAATGCTTAAATGTATCACACCAAGAAAAAACATTCCAACTACTCACAACATGACTTTTCAGATGCACCAAATAAAGTCTTAAAGATGGGATGGGCTCAAGAGTATTGGGAAACAATCAAGAATAGTGCATTTATGAACATCAAGAATGAATAATGGGAGGTGCCATCCATCTACAACTTCTTTCTTTCCTCCCTTTCTCTCTTCCCCCTTTTATTTATAAATAGAGGCCTTGGAGCCCATAAATGTATCCCTAGACTTGTGATAAAATCAATCTAAAAAAATCATTGTGTAATGGACCTTTAAAGCAATAAAGATTATTTTTACCTATCTTTTTATATAAAAGTTGTGTTGAGTTATTTTGTGCTCTAAAAGCATTATGAAGAATAATCCTTCAAACCTTGTTGCATTTTGTTTATTGCTTATTTTTAGGTACTTGCTAGTTAATTGTAGGTCTAAACTCATGCTTTTCAACATGTGAATTTTGAAATTCCTCTTTATCTCATGTGTGGTTCAATAAGCATATCTTAAGAAATACTAATGCAAGTTATTTGGTTATGAGGTTGTGTAAGCCAACTTGTCTTATGCTAAATTAGTGTCTTTCCTAGGCCAGGTGGATCACTTACTTTCAATGCATCAGCTCCCTTAGAATAGTTTTATTTTCAAGTAATCTCTCTCCCCTTTTCCTTGGACATTAGTAGAGTTTAATGTAGAAACCCAAAGAGATAAATTGAATCACCTGAGGAACTATCCTCATAAAAAATTCTAGAGGTTCAACCTCACCATAGGACACCCACATCCTGAGGTTATTCCCATGCTTATAGATGGAAGTGAGAGATCCTAAAGAAATCTCTCACAAGGGTGCAAATCCATTCTAAAATAGGTATTTAAAATAACATAATATCCTAATCATCTATGGCATATACATTGGTCCACATGAGAGATAAAGGGTTAAAAGTACTAAAAAATCATGATTTACATCATGGTTTAGAATCTCTAGTTTTATATTTATGCAAGCACTATTTTATTGGGATCAAGAAGTCATGTAAGTAAAGGTATTATTGACTATATTAATTATGATCTTTAGGGATCAACCCTTAAAATTTCATATGGAGGAACATTATATTTTGTTGCATTTATAAATGATTAATCCAAAAAAGTATGGGTCTAGTATCTTAAAATAAAATATGATGTTTTCAATGTATTTAACCAATTTATAGATTTGGTTGAGAATAAAATTGGCAAATGAATCAAACATTTAAGATCAGATAATGGAGTCAAGTTCACATCCTTGGATTTTTATAACTATTGCAAGGAATATGGGCTTTAAAGTCATTAAAGCATGAGCTATACATTGCAACAAAATGAGATTTCTAAACACATGAATATTACTCTTCTAGAGAGAGAAAGGAACATTCTTAGCAATGTAAATTTGGATAAAAATTTATGGGTAGAAATAATTTCTATAACTTACTATATGATAAATCATTCACCATCAGTTATAATAGAATATAAGATTCCTAAAGAGGTATAGATAGGACATTTATGAGATTATTCATATTTGAAATTATTTGGTTGTAATGTTTATGCTCTTAATAATAAGAATCAAGATTCAAAGTTATACCCAAGATCCAAGAATTACCTCTTTTTTAGGTATGATGAAGGAGATGGTATTAATGGATATATATTGTAGGATCCTACTACCCATAAAATCATCATTAGAAGATATCTAGAGTTTGATGAATCTCCTTTCCTAAAATAAGATGTTGAAATGAAATAATAATGGGAACCTAAACATCAACATGTCAAGGTTGAAATTGAGCCATATTTTCATTCTAAAAAGGAGGAAATTCAGCCATTGTTTAGTGATGAAGATGTTGAAGATTCACAATAACTTGAATAAACACCTTAGTAGTCATTATGGATTTTATAACATGTGTATACACCTCCACATCTAGTATGGATATCTACATGGGTCAAACATCCTCCTAATAATTATAGTCCCAATATTTCAATTATTTGGAATTATAATATGTGGATAATGCCAAATGGAAAAGGGAAATGCATGAGGAAATGGATACCTTGGATAAAAAAATTCAAAGGACCTATAAGAACTTCCAAAATATAGAAAAAATTAGCTACAAATTGGTTTACAAATGAAATATAAGTATTGATGAAAAATTGAAAGGTACAATGCTATATTGATGGAAAAAGGATTTATATAAAAAGAAGATATTAATTATCATCTTATCTTTTCACTAGTTGTTAAATGTGTTTCAATTAAAATTGTCTTATCATTAATAGTTTTACTTGATTTGGAGTTGGAGTAGTTAGATTTTAAAATAAAATTATTTCATAGAGATTTAGAAGAAGATATATGTATGAAACAACCTAATTTTTTTTAAAAGATAGAAACAAAGGCTTTATTTACAAGCACATGAAATCATTGTGTGTCCTAAAATATTCACCCATACAATGGTACAAGAAGTTTGATTCCTTCATGATGCGTCAAAATTTTCTAAAGAGTGAGTATGAACATTGTGTTTAATTAAAGTTTTTGGACAATGTTGTATTCATTATATTAATATTGTATGTTCATGATATGCTTGTAACTAGAAAAATCATGGTAGAAATTAATAGTTTAAAGGATCATCTAGCTAGGATATTTGATATGAAGGATTTTGGATCTAAAAGATAAATCTTAAGCATGGAGATATATAGAGACAAGAAAAATGGTAAGCTTTGGTTATCATAGTGTTGGGTGAATATTTTGTCCCCAACTAACTGAAGAGAAAATGGTTTTATCGACCACAGTGCAATGAGATAAATCTCTCCTCTCAACAAGGGGAGGCTCCCTATAAACTATCACAAACTTAACCTATAGTAAATATTAACTCAGGGGTGAGATCATATCATCGATTTCTCTTTTTTCAAAAATTATGTTCACAAAACAAAGTAAAACTTCCTTGATATTAACTGAATCCACAAGAAACCCACGAGAACACAAAGTATATCATTGCTTCTCTTACTAATTTATGACTTATATCATAGTAAAATGAGGTGAAGCACAAAGTCTTCACCAAAAACTACAACAAAGTATAAAACTACAAAAAATAAAATTAGTTCAAAGCCTTTCCAATATCCTTTATTCTAAAACACTAAAACACAAACTAAAGATAATTATAGTAGCATAAAGTCTCCATAATTAGCTTCAAAATATCTCCCAGATTATTTTCACTTACTCTACTTATTTGAGCAGATATATAAGATTATACTAGGAAAAGGACATAAGAACAATTTCCTACATAACACAAGTTATTTCAACACAAAGTTTGAAAGTTCACTTGCTTTCTCATTCACTTGATGAAATTTGATTTACAATCTGAGCTCAAAGTCTCAAAATGCCTTTCAATTTTTGTAGAGTTTTTGCTTCCAATAACTAAGAGAACCCTATTACAAAAGAGGCTCTCTTTATTTATAGGGAGAGGCCTTGAGGATTTTGGAAAAAACCCAATTACTTTGACTTAGTCAAAGATAGGAGTCCTTGTTGACTTTGGACTTTCCACATTTTTACATGTAATTACATATAAAAGAAGTACATGTAAAAATGTCTAGAGTGGTTGCAAAAGTATATCTGAGAAGCAAAAATTAAATCAAAGGTAAATTGATTCAATTTGTATCCCCATCTTTCTTCATGTGAGCATCGTACATAGTGAAATCCACCTGCATCCCGATATAATCTTGATTAACAATGTTTCTAAAAATCATCTTAGCTCTAACCATGGCATCTTTTACTACTGTGACTAATTTGTCATGACTAGTTAACTTGGTCTTCAAATTATCTAAAATTAACTGATTATCTAGAATGTTGTCCATAGATTTTATTGAAAATGTTTTATCTTCAAATTCTTTCTAGAACATACCTTCCAATTATAGGATCATTTCTTCTGCTGAAAGGAATTGGTTATCTTGTGATGTAAGCTTGTAAGGTATCTCCTCCAATTTGTGCAAAACACTGACATCACTTTGATCACTGAGTTTCTTTGAAGATTCAAGGTCACTGATCAACTCTCCAAGCACCTGACTCCTATATGTTAATGCCTCTTTAGTTTTAGTGTAAGAATCCCTATAAGTAATGACACTAATGGATATTAGAGTGCTTATTTTTAGTTTCCTCGTATCCATCCATTTATCAAGATATTTTTCAGTGCTTTTGATAACTTGAGAAACAATATTAATGAGATCATCAAGTTATTCTATTATTTTTTTCATTTTATCTATCTTCTCAGATAACTCTATGAACAAGGAAACTCCTTCTGCACACATCTTGTCCAAGTACTCTTCAAGTACTTTTCCCTTGAGATAAGTCTTTTTCACTTTCTAAATAATGGGGTCTTCTATAGAAATGGCCTCAGGAGCTACCATTTCTAAAGTGAAAGTGATTCTCCTGATCACATTAGTCAATTACTCCACCATCACTTTGTAGCAATCATTCATTTCTTTCTCTCTATCAAAATTCAAAATCAAGATGTCCATGGCTAACTGAATATCACTCTTAGTGCTCTCATGAATTATCTTACCCAATTAAACTCTAGAGATATATTAATCAGTTATATCTAAATTTTCAATGACTACATCCTACAAAGGTCTTGAAATTTCTATAAATTTGTGTCCCTTATCCCCAATCATTTTTGAAAGGATCCTCAGCTTCTTTGGAGCCTTGGCTTTCACTGGCATCAACATATTGAAATCAAAGTCATCTAGAGAGATGGCTTGTTTCCTTCTTTTTAGAGTGTAAGATGATAACCATGGTGATATAATGGAAGTACTTACATTTGGACCTAACTCCATTGTTGGCATCTTTGAAGTCATACTTACACAAGTAGTGGAAACAATAGGTGCAGTATCAGTAAAAACTGCACCTTTTACTAAGTGATCAAAAGTAGAATCATCTCTAATATCAAAAGATGGGGATGACAAATTGGGAATTGACCCTAAGAAATGAAGAATACCTTAAAAAGTGATATGAGGGTTATCAAAAATCATTTTGGAAGAAAAGAGTGATACAGAAGAGGGAACACTAATTGGAAAAGTAGGTGAAGGAACTGTAATGGGTGTGTCAGGTAGGGAAGAAGAGATTCCTATTCCTTGTTCCACATTCTCTTATGGAGACAAAGTTTCCTATCCCTGTTGGTATGTAGGCCTATCATCAATCTCCATCTATTTTATCATTAGTTCTATAGCACTTTGTTTCTCAACCTCCACATCTTCTATTTCTGACTCTTTTTCCATAACTTTTGACTTCTTCATCACAAATATGATCTTTGGCTTATGTGGCCTAGAAGAAGAAGGAACATCACTTTTATTTTGCATCCTATTTTCTTCTCTTCTTCTTGTTTCCTCTTGAAATTTAGCTTCTAACCCTGTGATAAATTCTTTCAAAGTGATTCCTTTATTTTCTAACCAATTATTGGTGTTTGTCAATATTGGTTCAAATCTTTTCCTTAAGGAAGTCAGCTCCTTTTGTGACCATTGGATTTAGGGAAGAGGGGCATTGGCAACCTATTCATCATTGTATCTATCATTAATTAAATATATATCATCTACTAAATTCTTAGGGATATTAGCAATTCCTAGATATTCTATCTGCTTAAGAGATAACCTATTGTAGTCCATTTTTTTGATATCTTCCACTGTCCTCAAATCTACCCAAACATATTCAATTATAGGTTCATGAAATTGGGTTTTTATCTTGATTATGTCCTTTATGATCTTGTAATCAAAATTTAGTCTTCTTTTGAACTTCTTCATGGTTATGAGTCGCATTTTAGTTTCCATAACTCTAGCTTTCCCAGCGGTTAACACTGAAAACTTGTCAATTTCAATTGGGAACCTGAAATTGAGCTTCTTGAGTTTTATCTATTTATTATATATGATAATTATTTGTTTGCATAGCTCCATCAAGACCAATTTGTTGAAAGGGAATCTTGGAAGCATATAAGGATGACCTTGAAAAAATCCAACCCATAGGTATGAAAAAGAAATAAATTGCAAGACCATACATCCAAAATCATTCACAACTACCCAGGACTCATCAGACATTCTTCCTTATTCTAATTAAGGATCAAAGAGACACAAAAAGACTACAAAGAAATCTTTTTTTCCTCTCCTAAAATGATGAATAGAACCCTTCAATTTTAATTGAGAGTAGTATTGATACACTAGGGTTACTCTCCTATCTCCTTCTGATGTTAAACCTGGAAAGGTTCTCATCAAAGCTGTAATGTACACCAGTTAGGAAGTCATGTAGAATTTGAAGGTAGTGGATACTTCGTGAATTGCTCATGCAGAGCATTGCTGATTTGTTCTCCCTAGAATATGACTTGTTTGCCTTGGAGAATTATCTTGATGAAGGGATACATCCATTAATGAAATTGTGAGGAAGAAGGTAAACCTCTTACCCTACTGAGAAGAGTGATCAGATTACCGACTTCTTTTGAAAATTTGCTCCTTGGAAAACTTCATGTCCACCTTGACAAATTTGCCCTTGGAGTCTTGAGCCATTTATTTTTGATTACTTTCTTCACTTTTTCAGGATATTTTTCATATTCTATTTGTGCTTTGAAAAAATCAAGCTTTATTACTTCAGTAGTAGGAGGACACATGAACACTTTATTGATGAACTCAAGATCCAGTCTAATTACCACATTACCACTAACATCTAACACAACCCTGGTATCCTTATTATAAAACTGAGTGTAATGGAGAACAAATTTTATGTTGTGAGATGTTATAGGGAAAGAAGATACCAAATGAATATTACTATCAATTATCTTCTTTATTTCATGTTTGGGATTGCTTGATTTAGTTCTTTCCATGAAATCAGCCATTTCCACATGACCAATCTCTGTATCTCTAATGTCATCAACATTATAAGTAACCAAGGTGATTGGAAAAACACCTTGATATTTGTACTTCATTGTCTTCAACTTCTTTGGAGAAACCTCAGTCATCTTGAAGAGATTTTATCAAAATGATGTCGATGAAGAAAGATCCAAAAGAGAAATTGCAACAAAAGTCATGATCATGTAATTAGGGTAAAAATTGATAATCTAAGAAAACTGCATGTCGATGATCATGACCATGGGGATGTGCTTGAAAGGGCTAAAATGCAAGTTGGCCAAAAAAATTTAAAAAAGTGGGTTTAGAAAAGTGAAACTAAAAATTTTATAGAGTTAGGAAATTTGAAGGAATGTTTGCATGGGTGGAAAAAAATTCTGCCCTTACATACGATGGGTATTATCTATGGTATTGGTAGCAAAAATTACCGCTTGAGCAGGTGAAGGTATGTTTTCATATAAGAGTGGGATTTTTTTATGACATTACATGTTAAAATTGGTTAGCATGTAAAAGTGGCAAAAAATGCTGACACTGTAGGTAGGATAAACCTCAGTTTGCATGAGTAGCAAAAATCATCTCTTAGGCATGATTAACGTGTAAGCATGATGAAAAATACCGCTAATGTAGGGAATGGTAGAGATGGGATTTTACGTAAGGGTGGTAAAATTCACTGCTCTTGTAGGAGAAAACTCAATTGTGACATAATTTGATTTTTTAGACTTTTGCTTAGTAGACTTGTTTGAAGAAGTGAGGGTGGCTATTTTCAAATGAAGAGAAAACATAGGTCGAGAAGAAGCCGATTTTACCTATACTAGGGTCTTGACATTTTTATCCACCGAGGCTCACTAGGGTAAAAAAAGGAAACAAAACATTAACAATAACAAAGAAAAGGGGGAGTCAAACTATAGAAAACAAAACCTAAAAAGAAGGAAAGAAGAAAAATTTAACTTAAAGGAAAAGAAAACAAAAAAATGAAGACCTAGAAGCAAAAAGACTAGAAAGCAAAACTTAGCTAGTAATTTCAAAATCTAAAGCACAAAGTTAGATAATTTAAAATATTACTCATTTGTGTAGTTGAATTATTTTAGGGAGGAGAAGACAACTTAAAATTATAAAAACAATAATCAAATGACAATAAAAATCCATACGACAAGCCCTAACCACTTGGCACGTGCAGCCATAAATGTCATGCATGAAAACTAAGATCATGCATTGGCAGTGAAAATCACCACCCTTGCATGATACAGATGATTTTATGCATTGGTGGTGATTTTTTCTGCCCATGCATGAGGAAGGGAAGAAGGATGCAAGAGTGGCAATTTTCACCACTCCTGCATGAAAAAAGAATGAAAATACAAGGGCGGTGAAAATCACTGCTCCTACATGAAAAACTAAAAATAACTTATAAGAGCAAAAATTTTCACCACTATTGCATTTAAAATTTGAAAACATGCAAAAGTGGTGAAATTCACTGCTAGTGCATGGAAAAACCAAAAATGTCTAACACCTTGAAAAGTATCAAAATCTGATATCAGATCAGATCAACACTGCAATAAGTTTCATGTTCTTTGATAAATCATGATGAGGGAGCATTGAAAATTTTTCTAGGATGTTAGTTAACTTCACTTGAGATGAAGATAAACTTGCCTCAAACAACAAACTTAGAGTGAAGATCATGAAAAAGATAAGTTTCATAGGGGTTGTCTCTAAAATGAGCATGGCTGATTTTAGGAATAATAGTTGGCTCGATTGTACTTTGAAATGATCGAAGGGAGTAGAATTCAGTCTCTAAGTGCCTTCATCCATGACATTGGGCCATGAAGTCAATATACCAAAAATAAAAAGACATAAAAAACCAAACAAAAGGACAAATAAAAACATAAACTATACAAATGTATAAATAAACTTATCTTATACTTCAAGGATTGAAGTGTTTTAGATGTTGCGCACTGTGAGGTAGTGAGAATGGTGTTCTATCTTGATATTCTAATAAGAAACTATTTTCACCATGGAATTTATTAATTTCAAATGGACCTCTCCATAAGGAATCAAATTTTCCATGCATTCCTTTTGGTTCTCTCCTCTTGTTCCACAACAAGACTTGATCTCCAATCTAAAACTCATGAATCCTTGATTTCTTGTCAAAGAGTTTTTTTACCTGATTTTGATGTGTAGAAATATGGTCCTCTACCATAGTTTGTTTCTCTTCTATTTTAGTTAAGCACATGATCCTCTTATCTTTAGAATTTTTAAAAGTTTGATCTTCGACTGCCTTTGCCAATTTTAGTGCTAGTAGTTCTAGGGTAATTAGTATCTCTGCATTCAAGCCATACATAAGTTGAAATGGTGGAATTCCTATTGTCCTCTTCAGTGTAATCCTATCTACCCATAAAGCATTGAATGATGATTTATGCCAAGTTATCTGATTGTCATCTACTAGTTTCTTGATAATAGTAATTAGATTCTTGTTACTTGATTCTGCCTAACCATTTTCTTGTGGATAGTAGTCTGAGGAGTGGGAAAGAATAATTCCATGATTGTAGTAAAAGTAAGTAATCTCATGAGAAGAGAAATAAGTGGAATTATCTGCTATAATATTATTTGGAACTCCAAATTGTGAAACAACATTTTCTTTAAAGAAATTGCATACTACTTCTGAAGTAACATGCTTAACTAGAATGGCTTCCACCCACTTGGTAAAATAATCTATTACAGTGAGAACATAGTTGTGTCTAGAACTTGAGGATAAGTTCATGGTGATAATGAAATAAATACCCCATTGCTAAAAATGTTCTTCAATCACCACTAGATTAAGAGGTAATGCAACCAACTTAGGTTTCCCAATGAACTGTTGACACAACTCACACCTACATACCCAATTTTACACATCTTAAAATAGTTTAAGCCAATAATATCTACCTCGTAGAATCTTGTGAGCCATCACAGGTATGGAAAAATGTCCTCCACAAGCCAAATTATGGAAGCAATCCAAAAATTTACTTTGTTGTGCTTTATCCATGTAACGAAGAAATACCCCATCAAGGTTTCTTTTGTACAAACCATTATCCCACAAGACATAGTTAGCAGTTTTTAACTTAACATTTATTTTTCATTTATAAGAAAGATGGGTAGGACACTCACCATAGGTAAGAAAATGAGTGATATTAGAATATCACTCATTAGTAGTAGTGACAAAGAGAATTTTATGCATGTCTTCAACCTCTACTTCTTTATGTCCCATTTCTTTTGGTATGTTATCAGCAATCAACTGACAAATCCCTCTTCCCTGCACAATCTTAGTAGGTTTGATATCAAGATCAAACTCTTGAATTTTAGCAATCCAATTTCCCTTTTTTTACTAAACTCTTATTGAGTTAAAATAGACTTTACTATGGTATCAGGCACCAGAATAGTAGTATGTGAATTCAGGATATAGAATCAAAAATGTTTTACCACCTTAACCACAGCATAAGCATGCTTCTCCATATTTGAATATTTCAATTTGTGAGATTTGAGAGGACAACTCATAAATGATATGGGAGATTCCACACCTTCCTCATTCTGCTAAACCAAAATGGCTAAAAGTGTATGTTCAAAAGCATAGCTGTATACTACGAAGTCTTTGGTATAATTTGGACAAACCAAGATTGGGGCATGGGAAATAGCCTTCTTGATATCTTAAAATGTTGCTTTTCCTTCTGAAAACTAATGGAAAGTATCTTTACCCTTCATCATGTCAACAATGTGGCAAGTTTTCTTTGTGAATTCAGGAATGAACCTTTGTAAAAAAATCACCTTTCCAAAGAAAGAATGAACTGTAGTTTTACTAGAAGGTAGAGTAAGATTTTGGATAGATTTTAATATTTTTGAGTCAATTTTTATGCCTTCTTAGGATACAATGTGATTGAGAATTTTACCTTCTATAACCCCAAAAATTGACTTCTTTGGACTGAGAGAAATACCATTTTGCCAACAACATTCCAGTACTTGTTATAAATGATGCATATGATCAAGATGATGTTTAGAAAAAATGGTCAAGTCATTAAGATATACAACAATAAACTTCCCTATTTTGTTTCTAAAATAAAATCCATTGCTCTCTAGAAGGTGGTGTGAACATTGATCATACTAAAAGGCATTCTATGATATGCAAATGTGCCCTAAGGTGTAGTGAAAGTAGTTTTATGTTGATCTAATTCATTGACTTCCACTTGATTATGCCTAAAAAAACCATCTAATATGGATAATATTTCTGATCTGGTTACTATTTGAAATACTTGATCCATGATAGGTAGAGGATAGTTGTCCTTTAGAGAAGATTGATTGAGATTCTTGAAATCAACACAAATACGAATCTCTCCATTTTTTTTCTTACAAGAACTATGTTCACAGTCTAGGTGGAATGATGAATTAGAAAAGTTATTCTTGCATTCAACATCTTCTAAATCTCTGAAAGGATAGTACCTGATATTTTAGGATTGTATTACATTTGTTTCTACTTGTGAGGCAATGACCCAACTTTAAGATGAATTTCATGCTAAATTTATTTAGGCCTGAGAGATTTCAAAACATCATAAGAATATGCCAAAACATCAATGTAATGGTGAAGAAGAGTAATGAATCTAAACTTTTCATCAGAAGTGCAATAATTCCCAATGTTGACCATTTTAGGATTTTCTTCTGTACTCAAATTTATTTGATCAAACTCCTTTGAGGAACTTGAATCCATTTATCGTTGTTTGATATACCTATCATGCTTATCAAATAACTTCTCAAGAGAAACCAAATATTTTGGAATTTTATTCCCTTTGAGTTGAAGAAACTCTTCACCAGCTTTTGAATCTATTTTGACAACTGATTCCTGTGGTGGAGATTCACTACCTTAAAAATAAAGCTCTTCAAAGATATCCATATTTTCCAAAAAATTAATAATTTGATTGTCATCATTAAACACCTACCAATGGTTGGCATTATCAGGTACACTTGGTTGAAAGACTAGCTCAATAGTGTACTTATTTCCTTTGAAATATTTATGAGGAACTATGAGGGTCATGGAGATAGCCAATGAATCTACACGATCATTAAACTCTCTTAGTATTGTAGAAATATTAAAAGCATCAAAACTTTCCATGCAATCCCATATAATATTGTGATAATGTCATAGTCTTTCATTTCTAGTTTGGTACAAACTTCTTACTTGACAAACCACCAATTCAACATCTCCTTGGACATGAAGAATTTTAACACCTTTAGCATGAGCATCTTTTAATCTGAGCAACAATGATTCATATTCAGTGGTGTTGTTGGTATTGTTGAATTACAAATTATATGAGTAAAGAAAAATATATCTTTGAGAGGATATCAAAACAATTCTAGCTCTAGAAATGGTAGAAGAGCAACTGCTATCAAATTCTAAAATCCAAACATCATTAGAATTTGATCTTCTTAAATATTTCTCTTCGTTAGTGAGGAAAGATTCCTTTTTACCTAAACTTTGCTCTAAAAATTCTTCTGATTTTCTATTTAATTTTTTTGAATTGTCACCTAATTAAATTTCATCTGATGAGCTAAAAATATCTTCAGTGAACAAAAAATAATTACCCATTCCCAAGGATTTAAACAAAATTTGTGCTTCGAGGTCTGACATTTGGGTAACAATATATTTTGACTCTTTCTCAAGAAGCAATTTTTGCATGATGCCTTTAACAAGTATCCTTGATTTATATAGATCCATGTTCAACTCTCCACCTACATCCTTACAAAAATTACGTCTGACCAGAATGCCATATGAAGCTGGAGCATCGACCACTAAGACTATCATCTTAATCCTCTTATCTGAAAAAGTTGTAAATGAAAATTGGGCATCTTTGATTTGACCCAAATGTGGTCATTTCTTGTTTTCCATGGAAAACCATCTCCAAAAAGTCTTAGTTAAGGTAAGACTGAGAGAATCTGCTGCCTTGGCAGGCATAACATTATCAAAGGCTCCAAAATCTATTATACAGTTGCTCAACTTATGACCATTTATCAATAGAGAAACATAGAAAGGTTATATTTTTCTAGGGACAAAAAGAGGAGTAGCAATAAGATTATTTTGGGTGGATTTGTTCTTTGGGGGATCATAAGTCACTTTTGGAAAATCTTGTCCTATAGGAATAGTTTTGTTTTAGATGTATTCAGCTAACCTATCAAACTATTCAGTATTGGCTTGTAAGTACTCAACTTCAGACATTTGGATCTTAGTCTTCCTAACATGATCAATTATGTTTAATAACTAAAATGAACTAGAAATAAAGGAAGTCCATCATTCTAGTTTTTATTTGATATGGTACTAGTATGAGAAATAAAAGTAGAAGGTACATGATTGTTTGAAGTACTTACTTTCTTATTGGTCACCAGGTCCTTTGATGGGAAAGGCAGTGAAGTCCCCCTTTTAGCAATTGAGATCATTGGCTGAGGTTCTTCTCCTAGTTTTTCCCTTATCAACTTTTTGAGTTGACTAGTTTTGGGACCTAGTTAAAATAGCATATGATCCATCAAACACTTCTCCCCTTTTTCTAGCTTCATCTTGGTAATTCAAAAAACCAATGTTGAAGTCACCAGCTAATTCTTCTTCTCCTTCTACAAAGATATTAGCATCATCTTCTTGGTCTAACTCAGGTTGGAAAGAGAGATCATGTTTAGCTTCATGATAACTAATTGATGAGTTGACTAGTGTTGCTTCAATGGAAAGCTTCCCATGTATGGGAGGAAGATGATTAGATTTCCCCTAATTTTTTACAGCATTTCCTTGATGTGAATGGTTGGGAAATGTCCTCCTTGGTATATCCTGATAAGAAGGAGGAGCAGACATACCTTGGGACATTTGCCTTTTTAGAGCTAGTAATTCATTTGCTAACTTTTACACCATAGGATTAGTGGTGCTTATGGAAGAACTTTTAGTAGATGAGGAAAATTTATTTTTATTAGAATATTTTCTTATCTTACCTACCGGGATAAAATTATTTTCAACCTTGGTATCCAAAATATGAGCTACAAAAAGATCTATAGGGCCAGCCCACCTTAATAGAAAACTCACTTCGAGAAGTTGATAATTGATGAAGAAGCACTTAAAATTTTTGGGTGTTGGCTGAGCAATTACGGGGATCCTATTCCTTAGCTTATTGAATTTAGAAATGAATTCTCACATAGGCTCATGATGATCCTTCTTCATTTGTGTAAGTTGAGCCAACAAGACATGTGCATCTTCTGTGGGTTTGAACCTAGCCTCAAACTTGGCCTTGAGAGTATTCCAATTAGTTATAGTCTGAGCTTAAAGATGATAAAACCAATCTGTAACAGCACCTTGCACTATTTATATAAATAGTCTTACCACTATATCTTCATATTCAACACCTATAACATCACATGCTATGCAAAAAGTTGTAATATGCTCATGAAGATGAACTTTCCCATCACCATAAAACTTAGAATTTTTTTTCATAAACTACTAGGTAGTTCATATAAAGGTGGGGTTAGATTGAGAGGGCCAAAAGTATTACCCTAAGGGCCTTAGGCTGCAATGATGTGATGATTAAAATGAGGGATAACAAATCTTTGTGGGGTATGTATAGATAAAACTCTGCTAGCACTAAAACTAGAAGCTTCACCTAGTATTGGATATCTGACGTTGGTAGGAGGAAAAATCTTGGTTCACTGAAGGTGAGATCGTGGAAGAAAAAGATAAAAATTATTTTGTTGCACCAAATCAAATATAGGATCAAAAATACCTTGAGATCTCTAGCTTAACATATACCATGGATCTACTAGAATGTAGAATGGAAAAGCTTCAATTTAAAGCATGAAGCTTCAACTTGTGTGTTCATCCTTAGCGGAGTCACCAAAAAAATATTGGGTTAATATTTTGTTGCCAACTAACTAAAGACAAAATGGTTATATTAACCATAGTGCAATGAGATAAATCTCTCCTCTTAGCAAGGGGAGGCTCCCTATAAACTATCAAAAACTTAACCCATACTAAATATTAACTCAGGGGTGAGATCATATCATCCATTTCTCTTTTTTTACAAATGATGTTCACAAAATAAATGAAAACTTCCTTGATATTAACTGAATCCATAAGAAACCCACGAGAGCAAAAAGTCTATCATTGTTTTTCTTACTAATTTATAACTTATATCATAGTAGAATAAGGTGAAGCACAAAGTCTTCACTAAAAACTACAACAAAGTATAAAACTATAAAAGATAAAAGTATTTCAAAGCCTTTCCAATATCATTTGTTCTAAAACACTAAAATACAAACTAAAGATAATTATAGTAGCACAAAGTCTCCATTGTTAGCTTCAAAACATCTCCCAGATTATTTTCACTTACTCTACTTATTTGATCAAATAGATAAGATTATACTAGAAAAAGGACATAAGAAAAATTTCCTACATAACACAAGTTATTTCAACACAAAGTTTGAAAAGTCACTTGCTTTCTCATTCACCTGATGAAATTTGATTTACAATCTGAGCTCAAAGTCTCAAAATGCCTTTCAATTTTGATAGAGTTTTTTCTTCTAATAACTAAGAGATCCCTATTACAAAAGAGGCCCTCTTTATTTATAGGGAGAGGCATTGAGGATTTTGGAAAAAATCCCAATTACTTTGACTTATTTAAAGATAGGAGTCCTTGTTGAATTTGGACTTTCCATATTTTTATATGTAATTACGTATGTAAAAAGTATATGTAAAAATGTCTAAAGTGGTTGCAAAAGTACATCTAAGAATAAAAAATTAAATCAAAGGAAAATTGATTCAATTTGTATCCCCATCTTTCTTCATGTGAGCATTGTACATAGTGAAAGCCACCTGCATCCCGATATTGTCTAGATTAACAGTGTTTCTAAAAATCATCTTAGCTCTGACCATGACATCTTTTACTACTGTGACTGATTTGTCATGACAAGATAACTTGGTCTTTAGATTATACAGAGTTAACTGATTATCCATAATGTTGTCCACAGATTTTATTGAATATATTTTATCTTCAAATTATTTTTGAAACATACCTTGAAATTCTAGGATCATTTCTTCTGCTAAAAGGAATTGGTTATCTTGTGATGTAAGTTTGAAAGGTAGCTCCTCTAATTTGGGTAAAATAATGACATCACTTTGATCACTGAGTTTCCTTGAAGATTTGAGGTCACTGATCAACTCTTTAAGCACCTGAATCCTATATGTTAATGCCTCTTTAGTTTCAGTGTAAGAGTCCCTATCAGCAATGACACTAATGGATATTATGGTGCTTATTTTTAGTTTCCTCATATCCATCCATTTATCAAGATACTTTTTAGTGCTTTTGATATCTTGAGAAACAACATTAATGAGATCATCAAGTTCTCTTATTTTTCTCATTTTATCTGTCTTCTTAGATAACTCTGTGAACAAGGAAACTCCTTGTGCACACATCTTGTCCAAGTACTCTTCAAGTAATTTTCCCTTGAGATAGTTCTTTTCCACTTTCTACATAATGGGTCTTGTATATAAATGGCCTCAAGAGCTACCATTTCTGAAATGAAAGTGATTCTCCTAATCACAATAGTCAATTACTCTACCATCACTTTGTATCGATCCTTCATTTCTTTCTCTTTATCAAATTTTTGAATTAAGATATCCATGGCTGACTGCATATCACTCTTGGAACTCTCATGAGTTATCTTACCCAATTCAAATCTAGAGATAGATTAATTGGTTATATCCAAATTTTTAGTGACTGCATCCTACAGAGGTCTTGCAATTTTTAGAAATTTGTGTCCCTTATCCCCAATCATTTTTGAAAGGATCCTTAGCTTCTTTGGAGCCTTAGCTTTCACTGGCATTAGCTTATTGTAATCAAAGTCATCTGGAGAGATGGCTTGTTTCTTCTTTTTGGGAGTGTAAGTTGATAACCATGGTGGGAGAATGGAAGTACTTATATTTGGACCTAACTCCATTGTTGGCATGATTAGAGCCATACTTACACAAGTAGTGGAAATAATAGGTGGAGTATCACTAAAAACTACACCTTTTACTAAGTGATCAAAAGTAGATCCATCTCCAATATCAAAATATGGGGATGACAAATTGGGAATTGACCCCAAGGAATGAAGAATATCTTCAAAAGTTCTATGAGGGTTATCAAACATCATTTTGGGAGAAGAGGGTGATCCAAAAGAGGAAACACTAATTGAAGAAGTAGGTGAAGGAACTGCAATGGGTGTGTCAGGTAGGGAAGTAGAGATTCTTATTCCTTGTTGCACATTCTCTTATGGATACAATTTTTCATCTCCTTGTTGATCTATAGGCCTATCATCAGTCTCCATCTATTATGTCATTGATTCTACAACACTTTGTTTCTCGACCTCCACATCTTCTATTTATGACTCTTTTTCCATAAATTTTGGATTCTTTGTCACAAATATTATCTTTGACTTATGTGGCTTGGAAGAAGAAGGAAAATCTCTTTTATTCTTCATCCTATTTTTTTCTCTTCTTCTTGCTTCCTCTTTAAATTTAGCTTCTGACCCTGTGATGAATTCTTTCAAAGTGATTCTTTTATTTTCTAACCAATGATTGGTGTTTGCCAATATTGGTTCAAATCTTTTCCTTAAGGAAGTTAGCTCCTTTTGTGACCATTGGATTAGGGGAAGAGGGGCATTGGAAACCTATTTAGCATTGTATCTATCATTAATCAAATCTCTATCATCCACTAAATTCTCAAGGATATCAGCATGTCCTAGATATTCTATCTGCTCAAGAGATAGTCTACTATAGTCCATTTTCTTGATATCTTTTGCTATCCTCAAATCTACCTAAACATCTTCAATCATAGGTTCATGAAATTGGGTTTTTCTCCTGATTATGTCCTTTACACCCCTATAATCAAAATTTGATCTTCTTTTAAACTGCTTCATGGTAACGAGTTGCATTTTAGTTTCCATAACTCTATCTTTCCTAGTGGTTAACATTAAAAACTACCAATTTTAATTAGGAACCTGAAACTAGGCTTCTTGAGTTCTATCAGTTTATTATATATGACAATTATTTACCTACATAGCTCCATCAAGACCAATTTGTTTGAAGGGAATCTTGGAATCATATAAGGATGACCTTGGAAAAAGCCAACCCATAGGTATGAAAAAGAAGTAAATTTCAATAACATACATCCAAAATCATTCACAACTACCTAGGACTCATCAGACATTCTTCTTTGTTCTAATTGAGGATCAAAGAGACATAAAAATACTACAAAGAAAGCATCATTTACTCTCCTAAAATGATGAATATAACCCTTCAATTTTAAGTGAGAGTAGTATTGATACACTAGGGTTACTCTCCTATCTCCTTCTATTGTTAAACTTGGAAAGGTTCTCATCGAAGCTGCAATGTATACCAGGTAGGAAGTCATGTAGAATTTGAAGGTAGTGGATACCTTCATAAATTTCTCATGTAGAGCATTGTTGATTTATTCTCCCTAGAAGGTGACTTGTTTGCCTTGGAGAATTATCTTGATGAAGGGATAATTCCATTCATGAAACTATGAGGAAGAAGGTAAACCTCTTACCCTATTGAGAAGAGTGATCAAATCACTGATTTCTTCTAAAAAGTCACTCCTTGAAAAACTTCATGGCCACCTTGACAAATTTGCCCTTGGATTCTTGAGCCATTTATTGTTGATTACTTTCTTCACTTTTTTAGGATATTTTTAATATTTTATTTGTGCTTCGACAAAATCAAGCTTTTTTACTTTGGTAGCAGGAGGACACATGAAAAATTTATCAATGAACTAAGGATCTAGTCTAATTACCACATTACCACTAACATCTAACATAGCCCTGGTATCCTTATTATAAAATTGAGCAGACTAGAAAATAAATTATGTGTTGTGAGATACTACAGGGAAAGAAGATACCAAATGAATATTTCTATCAATTATCTTCTTCATTTCTTGGTTGGGATTGCTTGATTTAGTTCTTTCCATGAAATTGGTCATATCCACATGATCAATCTCTGTATCTCTAATGTCATCAACATTAGAAGTAACTGAGGTGATTGAAAAAACACCTTGATATTTATACTTCATTATCTTTGACTTCTTTGGAAAAACTTTAGTCATCTGGAATATCTTTTGTCAAAAGGATGTTGATGAAGAAGGATCCACAAGAGAAACTACAACAAAAGTCATGATCATGCAATTAGGGGAAAAATTGGCAATCTGGGAAAACTGCATGTCGATGATCATGACCATGGGGATGTGCTTGAAAGGGATAAAATGTGAGTAGGCTGAAAAACAAGAAGAATGTGGGTTTAGAAAAGTGAAACTAAAAATCTCCTAGAGTTAGCAAATTTGAAGAAATGTTTGCATGGGCGGCAAAAATCACTGCCCTTACATATGGGTGGGGGGTATTATCTTTGATATCAGTGGAAAAAATACTAACCGAGTAGGTGAAGGCATGTTTTCATGTAGGAGAAGCATTTTTTTATGGCATTACATGTTGAACTTGGTTCGCATGTGAAAGCGGCAAAAAATGTCAACACTGTAGGTAGGAGAAACCTCAGTTTGCATGAGTAGCAAAAATCACCGCTTGGGCATGATTAACATGTAAGTGTGATGAAAAATACAACTAATGCAGGGAATGGTAGAGATGGGATTGTACATAAGGGTAGAAAAATTTGTCTCTCTTGCAGGAGGAAACTCAATTGTGATGGAATTTGATTTTTTAGGCTTTTACCTAGTAGACTTGTTCAGAGAAGTGAGTGCATCTATTTTCAAATAAAGAGAAAACATAGGTTAGGAAGAATCTAGTTTTACATGTACTAGGTTTTTGACACTTTTATCCACCAAGGCTCACTAGGGTAAAAAAAATAAACAAAAAAAAATAACAACAAAAAAAAGGGGGAGCTGAACTACAAAAAACGAAACCTAAAAAGAAGGAAAGAAGAAAAAATTGAACTTAAACAAAAAAATGAAGATCTAGAATCAAAAAGACTAGAAAGAAAAACTTACTCGGTAATTTCAAAATCCAAAGCATGAAGTTGATGAATTCACAATCCTACTCATTCACATATTTGAATTAATTTAGGGAAGAGGAGCATACAACTTAAAATTATAGAAACAACAATCAAATGACAATAAAATTCCATATGATAAGCCCCAACCACTCAGCATGTGTGGCTATAAATGCCATGCATGAAAACTAAGATCATGCATTGGTGGTGAAAATCGATACCCTTGCATGATACAAAGGAGTTTATGCATTGTCAAAAAGTTTTTCCATCCATGCATGAGGAAGGGAAGAAGGATGTAAGGGCGGCAATTTTCGCCGCTCCTACATAAAAAAGGAATGAAAAAGCAAGGGCAGCAAAAATCACCACTCTTGCATAAAAAACCAAAAATAACTTGTAAGAGTGGTGATTTTCACCTCTATTGAATTTAAAAATTGAAAACATGCAATAGTGGTGAAAATCACCGCTAGTACATGGAAAATCCAAAAATGTCTAACACCTTGAAAAGTATCAAAATTTGACATCAGATCAGATCAACATTGCAACCAACGAGTTTCACATTTTTTGATAAATCGTGATGAGGGAGCATTGAAAATTTTTGTAGGATGTTAGTCAACTTCACTTGAGATGAAGAGAAAATCACCTTTAACAACAAACTTAGAGTGAAGATCACGAAACAGACAAGTTTCCTAGGGGTTGTCTCTAAAATGAGCATTGCTTATTTTGGGAACAACACATGGTAGAGGTATTTGTAAAATATACTAACCATATTTGGTATGAAGTATGTGAATCTAAGTAGTATCCCTTTTGCTTCCCATTTCAAAATTTATTAAATTTTATGTCCTAGTAGTGATAAATAGAATGAGTATATGTCTCATGTACCATATGCTAGTGCATTAGAAAGTTTATTGTATGATATGGTATGTACAAAGTCTGACATTTCACATGCAGTTGGATTTGTCATTGGATATTTGGAAAATATAGGAAAAGAACATTTTGTAGTAGATAAGTGGTGGTTTCACTTCTTGAGAGTCATAAGTGACTATTATATCACCTATAATAGATATGGTGATTCTATTTGCGGATATGTTGATTCTAATTTTATAGGAGATCTAGACAAAAGAAGATAAACATCTAGTTAAATTTTTACACTTCCAAGTGGACCTATTAGTTGAATGTCAAAGCTTCAAAAGACTATTACCACATCAACTACTGAGGAATAATATGTGGCTACCTATCATGATTTTCAGGAGGCAATTTGGTTAAAGGTTATGGGTTCTTGGGCAATACCCTTGAAGCTAAAAATCAAGGAGTCAAACACCTATTTATAGAAAGTCAATTTCTACTAGGAAGGAAAATCCTAATGGAATTTTTACACTATTTTTAAGAGGAAGAATCCTAATGGTACTATGCCAATAAGGTGTATTTATATTTGTGGAGGACCAAAGAGGAAGATAATGAATTTTCATGTAATATATTCAACTTTAGTTAATAAAATCATTATATTGTGGATGTCTCCTTAGCTATGTTAAGGTTTTACCATCTAAATCTGGTGTTTTTTCTAATGCATGTTTAATATTTTATCTATTTGAATTTTATCTATTATTATAAACATGTATTTTATTATTGAAATTACTAGTGATTTGTTGTTACAAAGTGGATAGTTTCCTAACAAGTGGTATCAGATCCAGTTTACTCTTATTTTATAGTAACTATGTTATGGATTTGGTGTTATTTTCTTTAGCATCAAATGGCAAAATATTTGAACATAAATTTTGAGGTGGATAATTTTAATTACAATAGCTTTAATTTATGGAAACCCAACTCACATGATTTGATTTAAAGGCAATGAAACATGTGGGGATAAATGATGATGACTAGGAAAATCTATAAAAAAAAATTCTCAATGCAATACGATTATGTTTAGCAGATGAGGTCATTTTCAACATAGTTGTATAAAATACTACAATAGGCTTATGGTCTAGATTAGAAATCCCTGAAATGAATTTTTTTTAACAAATCATATTTACTTGAAGAGGAAATTGTATACATCATGAATGAAATAACGTAAAAAAATTATTAATCATTTAAATATTTTAAATGCTCTATTACACCATTTAACTAGTATTATTGTGAAAATGGATGATGAATACAAGGAAACCACCTTGTTATGTATTTTTCCATATTATTGGGATCATATAGTAACTTATATTAGCTTTAGTACTACTAATGAGATTGACTATGATTATATTGTAAGAGCATTGTTGGCTGAGGAGATGAGAATAAAAACTACTCTAGAGACCTCTATGCTTAAAATTATGATTATTAGGGGAAGATCTAGATAAAGAGGAAAAAACTTGAAAGTCACATCTAGATCTATGTCACAAGCCAGGAAGATTAAGGCAAGGTGTTGGCACTATGATAAAGCAAGGCATCTTAATAAAGATTGATATAAAATGAAAGAAGCTAAAGAGAAGGAAGAATTCACCAAGTAAATCAAGTAGAAACAAGTGAAGGTATGATTGATGATGTTTTATTTGTTTGTAATGTTTCATCTTATCATCACAACTGGTTATTATATTTTGGTGCTACACATCACATGTTTCCACATAGGATTTGGTTTTATTTATACCAAACCCTTGACAAAATTTCTATTCTTATGGATAATAATGTTTCTTGTATAATTTAAAGTATTGGTAGGATTAAGATAAAAATGTTTGATGGTATAGTGAGGACTCTAATATAAGTCAGACATATACCATAATTTAAACAAAATCTGATTTCCTTGAGTGAATTAGATTCCTCTAGTTATAAGTTCATAGTTCAATGTGGATCTATAAAGGTATCTAAGGTTTCCTTAGTTTTAATAAAGGCTCTAAAAGTTTGGAACCTTTATATATTACAAGGGAGTGTAGATATTAGTCAAGCAACTCTAGTATATAAAATAGAAGAAGATCATGCTCATATATGACATATATATTTGGGACACATGAGTGAGAAAGGGTTAAAGTTACTAATTTTTTTTGATTTAATTATTGGTTTAAAATCTTTAGATTTGATTTTTTGCTAGAACTTTGTCTTTTAGAATCAATGTAGATGGAATTTTATAGAAGTAAGTCATGTAAGTAAAAGTGTTCTTGACTATATTCATTATGATATTTGTTCCCAACCCTATAATTTCATATAGAGGTTGTTACATTTATAGATGATGAATACAAAAAAGTATGGGTCTACTGTCTTAAAATAAAATGTGATTTTTTTAGTGTATTTAAACAATTAAGAGATTTAGTGGAGAAGAAAATTGGTAGTTTAATCAAATGTTTAAGAATGGATAATGGAGGTGAGTTCACATGATTAGAGTTGCAGAAATATTGTAATAAATTTGGGATTTAAATTCATAAAACCACCAAGTATAAACCACAAAAATAAGTGGTTTCTAAATTCATGAATATGACTCTTTTAGAGAGAGCAAGGAGCATGATCAGTAATGCAAATTTGGATAAATGTTTATGGGTATAACTAGTTTGTATATTATAATATATAATATATCTATTACCATCACTTATAAAATACTATAATATTTCTAAATATGTATGGATATGCCATCCATGCAATTATTTAGATTTTAATTTTTTTGGTTGTAATGCTTATGCTCTTACAAATAAGAATCAACATTCAAATTTAGACTAAAGATCCAAGAATTACATCTTTGTTGGGTATGGTGAAGGAGATGGCATTAAGGTATATAAAGTGTGGGATCCTAATTCCCATAAAATCATCATTAAAAAAGATGAAAAGTTTTATGAAACTCTTTTCCTAAAATCAGATGTTGAAATGAAAGAAGAATAAGAACTTGAACATCAACATGTCAAGGTTGAAATTCAGCGATCTTTAGATTCTAAAAATTAGTAAATTCAACCATTTTTTTATGTTGAAGATGTTGAATATTCACAACAACTTGAAAAAATACCTCATCAATTAATATGGAAGTTATAACAAGAAGAATCACCTCCATAACTTCATATCTACACATATTAGGCATCCTCCTAGTAATTATAGTCCCAATATTTCAATTGATTTGATTTTCAATGATGGGGAACCTAGTTGTTATTAGGAATAATTGGAATATGTGTATAGTGTCAAATTTAAAATGGAAATGTAGGAGTAAATGGATGCCTTGGATAATAAAAATTTGTGGGACCTAGTAGAACTTTTAAAAGGTAGAAAATGTATTGGCTGATATAGGCTTACAAATGAAAGATAGGTGTTGATGAAATTTTTTAAAGGTACAGGGATAGATTGGTGGAAAAATAATTTGTATAGAAATAAGGTATTTATTATGATGAAATATTTTCACCAGTTGTTAAATTTAATTAAATCATAGTTGTCTTAGCATTAGCAACTTTACTTGATTTGCAGTTGGGGCAATTAGATGTTAAAACAACATTATTGTATGGAGATTTGGAAGAGAATATATATAGAGAGAGAACAAATCAAATGTTTTTTAAAGTATAACAAAAAGAGATTTTTTTCCAATCTTAATAAATCATTGTATGGCCTTAAATAGTCACCCAATCAATGGTATAAGAAGTTTTATTCCTTCATGATGAGCCACAATTTTCTAAAGAGTGAGTATGAGCAATGTGTTTCTTCTTGTTTCTAGGACAATGGTTTATTCATTATATTGGCATTGTATGTTGATTATATGATTGTAACAAGAAAAAACATGGTATAAATTAGTTGTTTATAGGATCATATAGCTAAGACATTTGATATGAATCATATAGGAGATGCAAAACAAATATTATGCATGGAGATACATAGAGACATGAAAAATGGTAAGCTTTAGTAATAAAAATACATGTATTTGGAAAATATACTAAATATATTTGTTATGAAATATGTAAAATTAGTTAATATCTATTTTGCTTCACATTTCAAAATTTATTCATGATTATGTCCTAGTCATGACAAATAAAGTGAGTGTATGTGTCATCTACCATATAACACTGTAGTATGAATTTTAATGTATGTTGTGGTCTATAAAAGGCTTAAAATATCACATGCAATTGGAGTTGTCAATAGATATATGGAAAATCTAGGTAAAGAACATTAGGCAATATTGAATTGGTTATTTCACTACTTGTGAGGCATAAGTGACAATTGCATCACCTAAAATAGATTTTCTGATTTTATTTATGGATATGTTGATTATAATTTTTTAGGAGATCTAGAGAAAATAAGATCAACATCTGGTTATATTTTTATAATTTTAGGTGGACCTATTAGTTGGATGTCAAATCTTCAAAAGACTATTATTGTATCAACTACCAAGGCAAAATATATGGTTGCTTATCATGCTTGTTAGGAGGAAATTTTACTAAAGGGTGGGGGTTTATGGGTAGTGCCCTATAAGCCAAAAATAAAGGAGTCAAACCCCTATTTCTAGAAATATGAATTCCACATAATTCTATTTTTAGGAAGGAAAATCCTAATGGAAATTTTCCACTCTATTTTATGAGGAATCTTAAAAGAACTATGCAAATTAGGTGT